>JAARMF010000201.1:1966-54008 GCA_022844705.1 Toxascaris leonina | reverse complement strand
CCCCCCCCCCCTCCTCCCCCAAGGAAAACAATCATTCCCTTCCATTCTCTTCTCTTGGAACGTGAAAACCACGAGCCGCAGCCTCATTCCGAAATGGCATCCATATGAAAAAATAAATCTATTTGGAAGACAGGAGGGAAGGAGAAAGTCTACAACAGAAAGAAATTATATTCGCTCGACGGTTCACATTATGAAAAGATTTTCAAAGCAGCACTATTTAATAAAAATGAAAAGATTCCCCCTTCCCTCCTCCCTCCCCCTTTCAATGAAAATGACTGAGACAGTAAACTTTTATGCGAAATGCACAAAGAAAAATAAATTCATACGAAGCACAAGAAATGTCATACTGATTTAAACTGCTATCGTGCTACACTTCTCAACGACTTATTTGTGCGGAAAGCGCAAGGACTATCTGATGACGCAGTTTTCAGCCTTTTTTTGACTTCTGCGTGGAGAAAGGAGGAAGGAGAAAGAGGAAGTTGCTTTCATGAACTCGCTTATTCGATAATCTGCCAAATACACTTTTACAAGCGATCTGTAAAAATGTCGCTAAAGATTACGAGCAAGTTATTTACCTTCGAGCATAGAAAGCATGAGTACGATCATATCCTTCTGCAGGTTGAGGAACTCTCTTAGTAGTTCAAGTTGGGTACTGTTCTTGTAGAGTTTTTCCATCATATGCGCAAATAGGAAGAAGAATCCGTTGATAGCATCCCAAAGACGTGAATTTGCTAAGGTCATTTGATTGCCAACGCAAGGACCCTAAAAAATCAGATGAAAGTGTTTACCATAGTTTTTCAGATATAAGCCTGTACGCTTTTAGCATATGCAATTTAAAAAGCGATCATTTAGGAGATTATGAATATGAGAAGAAGGCTTGTGTGGTTCAAAAAATTTCACAAAACACTCATGTTTGAAAGAAGATACAGATGGCATAACCAAGCTTAATAGTAGTAAAGAGGGAGCCATTGTGAGAAATGTTCATTTCCCCTATTGCTAGCATTTTCTTACACTTAAATTCGCTGGTAATTTAGTTAATGGGATGTGCTAATACTCAAGTTGACGAACCATTACATGCCAATTTCAAGCGATGACATATATTCAAAGATGGGAGGGCGTGGCTTAATTCCGAGCAAGGCGCAGCCTACAGCATCACCAATCCTTCAAATCACACATCTAACAGATGGCAGTATACGAAGATGAAGTAATTATAAACGAATAAATATGAAGCTTTGTAAGGCTATATGAGAAAAAGTTTATCGCATTTCGCTGTTGGGCATACTCGTTAATGCGAAGGAAATGATTTTTGAGAAAGCCCTTGTATGACTTTCTGAGTTATCTAGCGATAATGAATAAAGGTGGCCCTTTATTAAATGCAACTTTGAGAAATGAGGTGTGTTGAGAGTGATTACATATTGAACTTTCGCTATTTTCTGTAGTTGCCCATGACTGATAAAGTGCATACCGGTCACGGGCAACTACAGCAAAAACCTTCTACAAGCTCAACTGCCCAGTTATGACTTCCATTTAGAGATGAGAAGCATTGCAATTTTTGTCGAACCAAGAATCAACAGTGAATTAGTTCAATAATAATACAAGCCTATTGGCTGAGGTACACTGCTGTATACGTTGCACGTGCAGAGTTCTTTTAAAAAATGTGCGTTTGTTGCACTAATTTTACTTCGGCAAATAATGCAGAAATAAAAATGAAAATTGCAAAGAATTCCTCTCCTTATGGAACCTTTCTGAAAATTCTGAAAAATTCTAAGCCTTAATTCTTAAGATAATATATTTATGATAGCAGGTGTCGAAATGATAAATTCGAAACAACAACAAAGAAAGAAAATAAATTTCAAGCAAGTTTGAGATGATTGCCCTCACAGGTCAACAACATCGCCTATTTGAAACGTTAGTGCGCCGAAAGGAAAAACGAACACTAGTTGAATATTGAAAATTTGTGAAATAATTCTTAATTAACAAGCGAACAGGTTTGACTCACCTGAATACTTTCAGTGAGAGTATTGAATACTTGACTACAGACTTGAATAGCCCTGAGGAAATATTCTTTTCCACCCTCATCTATGACTTCTTTGCTGGAATAGTGCCAGTAAAAGTCCATCACTGATTCTTGAAGACGCAACAGATAATCCACCGTGCAATTGATTAGATTGACACTTGTTGTATGGCCCGGCTGAGTGCGCAAATAATTTTGGAAATCTATAACAATTATAATTACATCGGAGAAAATTTAATTCAGTATATAAAATCGAAAAAAGCCTAAGGCTGTTTGCTAGGGTACATGAAAGAGAAGATGACGAGAAAATGGTTATTCACAAACCACAACCTTCGGAAGTAAAGTATTGGAGAGGGATCATCCTTGCATAACATCATTCACTAACGACCAATTAATACCGATCCTTCCAAATTTGCTCAGCGAATAATGCTTTACGACGGCATTATATGTGTACACATGTACTTACATGGATGTATATTTGCCTGTCTGGCATTTCCACCAAGGCAGCCAATGATGCTAGAGTTGGGGGCATAACGTGTACTACGGGTTTACTTTCTAATTCACGTTCACCTATCGGTCCTGGAAGCAGTGCATGAATACTAAAATTTGGAAAATAGCTATACGCATTTTAGGTTGTGTTAGGGAAAATTAGGGTTGGGGGGAGGGGGGCTTTCCACTTAGTTATTTTACCTGACGGGAACGCAGCTGAGCGAATTTCTTTTGGTGACCTCAGAAATAGCGTATTCGTTCTACGAACCTGTCATCTTTCAATTCAAAGGTTTTATTTTTTTAGTACCAGAAAGAGATCTTCGAGGTATCATTTAATCAAGAGAATGCCCCAATTGCTTGTTCGAACTTGGAAAATGCAACCATGCGTAATATCGTCTCTACACGCTCACCAAGATTGTGGCCTTCACAAGTAAGTTGCAAGAATCGAAACAGACTACAGGTGAACTCGGCATCGTTCAAATTTTGATTATCTCCGGCGGCCAGCTCGGCACCCATACCAAGCCCTTCAGCCTGAAAAAATCCTTGTATCCCATTATGGCCTCAATATGCAATTTCGATGGACACATGAAACCTCTGAGTTGTCTTCTACGACCAGGCGATTCATCTGTATACATCTGGCTCACTGGCGCATATAACGATCAACTCCCTAAGATGAAACCAAATTAATTACTAATTTATAGCTGAGCTTCGACCACTGAATCCCCTTCCCAGCATCCGATAATTCATCCTGGCAGTACCAATTTCCGATGACTGATCCGCATGAGCGAACGACCGAGGAAGTTTCGTATCTCAGCCAAAATGCTCTCGAAACAGTCTTAGGCACTTAATCATGTNTCTCAGCCAAAATGCTCTCGAAACAGGACAACACCAAAAGCTCTTGCTTAGCAAACACGTGTCTTAGGCACTTAATCATGCATTCCACAAGGAAAATCACATTTTCGAATTTTTTTTTTCAGGTGCCGCTAAATAAATCTTTCATAAGCCAGGTATAGCAACGAACCCAAAACAAGGAACTCATTTTCATACGACTGCCGATGTTGATGGAAACGTTTCCATTGACAGTTGTGTTGTTTCCTCACCGACAACGCCCACAGATTGCAGCATGCTATGCAAGGAATTGTGAGGATGAATTCAAGTGAACAGATAATGGATTGGTCAAATGAAATCCACTAGGAAAGTTGCGACATCATTTTGCCGTATTCCAACAAATATCTGATCAATAACGAGATGAGTAAGAACAGGAAAAATTTGGTAAATCGATAATAAAATCGCTCTGACCTTGATCTGTCGCTCGAACATCTCGAGATTCAGTACACTACATTTGTTCATAAGCCCTGCCAATGAGGTGAAGAATCGAACATCTTTCTTCAGTTGTAAATATTCGATAAGCACCTTAAAGAAACCAATATTTTCCTAATTCAACTATTTGTGGCTGATAAACCATAATCACTTAACGATAAACATAAAAAATATTTAGACAAACTGTTTTCATCTTTTATCTTTTAACCTTTTAAATATTTTTTGTTGTTTAAATATCTTTTAAACAATAGATTCACTTAGATGAAAGTTTTATGAATAAACTGACAAGCAGCGGTTGTTTTTAACTTATTTCATAACCAATCATTAAAATGCCCAGAAGAGAGCGATAAATAAGCGATCAAGAAGACATAGAATGATATATTTTTGAAGGAACGTTATTGAGAACGTTAGCTGAAATTTCTCTTCTTTTTGGATTTGTTTCCAAACAAATTTGCTTACGTCCGACTTTCTTTGCAACAACCTTTCATGCCTGAGTTCGTTGAAAACAGCTTGCTCTACGATGAATGTATTATTCGAAACTGCAGGTTCAGGTGCTGTGAAGTGATGTGTACTAATAATAAAACTAATCAGGACACCTTCTGGATGTCAATATTTCCACCGCTGAGGAGGTGAATACCGAGTTGAAGAGTCTCGGCAACCATTTCACTCGGCTCTCCATTACTCGCCGACAAATACATGAGACACATAATTGCCGCTCCTCGATCTGCTAACACAGCTTGCTCGGCACGTAGCGCTTGCGAGATTTCCTCTTTTTGCTGAAGAACAGACTGCTGCATTGAATTCTTTTAGAATACAGCTCCATCATCCGAGTGATAATGAGACAAGTTCTAATGCGGAGGAATTGCCTAACAAAAGTGAACACTCTGCCCAAGCTATTCGCGTTGAGTGCCTTTTCAGATCGTAGGATGAAGCAACTTATCCCTTCTAGTGAAATATCATATCCATTGGCAAAACTTCATTAACGTTGCTAAAATTATTTCATTTTATGCAAAATTTTTGCTTCGTTCCTCGCTTTTTTCACACGATTAAGGTAAAGGTCGTGTCGCATTCCACGCAAGATTTATAAGTGATTTGGTGATAGCTTTGCTTAGAAACCGGCAAGCGTTCATTGGAAAGATGAAATTATGAAACATAATCCAACCGCTTGATCCAATTCACCGTCCTCCTCGCCTTCGTCATCCTCTTCTTCGATGTGAACCGATTTCGACATCACGCGTGCAAAGTAAACGTAAAGTGTATCGTTGGCAATTGAGGATGTTTGACTTTGTTCGCTGGTGGCTGCTCGTTGGAAGCATTGAATTAGCTGACTTAATGGATCTGGACGTGCTTGCTCCCTACAAATGTATGGAGTCAGTTTGCACTCCATTTATCTCCAGAGAGTGCACTCTCACTGAATGATAGTTGGACATACCTGAATTTGCTATTCTTCTTTAAAATCCGATCTTCATACTAAAATAACATCCACAGTCTAATCTCAAATCGTTCGTCCCATTCGAATGAATAAGTGGCAGGTCACTGAGCAGTCGGAGAGTAGAGCAGAACGAAGGTTCTCTATATTGTTTGTTCAGTGTTAGTTTCTGACAAATCCCTGTTACAAAGTTGTCACATTCTAATGCATCAGTTCTATCATCAGAGTTATTTTTTTCACATTCCACTTGCTTATTTCTTTTATGCACCTCACTCTATATAATTAATGAAATCCCCTCCTTCACTCCACTCATACCTATTCTCATTAACGTGCCACCTGCCTTACTTCTCGTCTTTCCTCTTTTAGAATGAATCGAATTTTGACGGTTCATGCTCATTACTCAGATAATGGGTCATGCACGAGAAGGCACATTAATGCCAATGTCTGAACGCGAAAACATAAACAGTCATTCGTTCACTTCTAATGTCAATGCTCTTCATTGAATCCCCGTTGTATTTAGCTGAGAACTGTTTGGTTATAATGACTGGCCTAAACGAAGCTCAGCTATGTTAGCTCTGCTTAATCACTCGAAACATATCGTACACCCTCCGATAACCTCATACGAATGCGAAAGTCTCACTTTTCTTCCCGACTTTCATCCGTCAATAAGACATCGTCGTCTACAAACTTGACATGCGTTTGTTCCACTTCTTCTTCGGTCGTCTAAAATTATTAATTATTTGCTGAGAGTTCAAGAAAGCGATTGCCCTGATGAATGAAAATGCAAAGATTCATTTAATGTCAACTCTGTGGTGCTCTGATATTAGCGACAATCATATCTTCATTGGTCTTTCTTGTAAGGAGACTTATCTCGTTGCTGCTAGGAAATGGGACAACCAAAGAATGCGATAACATTGCAAAACGAGTCTTCAGATTTTGTCATTATTAAATAGACAGCTCTTGCAATATTGAAAAGAAGAGACAATAAATAGGGTCGGAAATTTCAAAACAATTGAAGCATAACCGTTAGCTCGTCGATAAGCTTATCCTGGCCAATATCTTCTTCTTCTAACCACAATTTTCTGAACGCTGGCATGAAGAAATTGATTGCTCGATGCCTGAACGTTTTTTATATAAAAATAAAGATGAAATTATGAGTTTCTTTAGGGAAAACAAGAAAAACATTGACTAAGTCTTTTGTTTTCTTTTATGCCAAAGATGGGGGAGAAATCGCTGAGTGAAGAAATTTCGTAACGTTACAGCGACTACTCGTGCCCGTGGAAACTCATTTCACTTTGTAGAGAATGAAATAACAGCAGTTAATGACACAGAATTGTGTCAAACAGCCATCGCTTGCCAATGTAGCATAAATTCTTTTAAACATTTTACGATAAGAACAGAAGATATAGGCGTGCAGTCAAAGAAAAGAAAAATAATCACGAGGTCAATCACTTCTGAACGTGGCATTCGAATCAATGATTGAACACAGCATCTTCATGAAGAATATGACGGTGGTCGAAGGACTTGTGACGCTAGCATCGCTCTCAGGCCAGAGCTCAAAATCTAGTATCGTTTCAAACGTATTATGTAGGAACAAAGTATTTTGCGTTCAAAAGGCACAGTGCTAAAATCCAATCGCATGCAACTGCAACTGAACGATACAACAGATTTTTGGACATTGATAGTTTTTATGGTGATAACATCATTACGGCGACTGATAAAATGGTCACTGATTTGATAATATCTCCGAACATTTGTAATGTGAATATTTTCCCGCAACAATACTCGAATTCAGGAAACATTGAGAGTTTACAGCGAAAAGAAAAGTGGACGAATTACGGAATCTGTCATAGTTTACACGTGGGAATTCATAAACTCAACGAAACTCATTGCATTCTATGCAAGCTGGAGATGATTTCGTTGGAAATAATCGAACTTCTTTTAATGCGCTTACATAGATTTGCTCTTCAAAGTGCATTAATGTGACGTCATATCCGCGCGCATTGAGTGTCTGTCCTTCCAACACGCAAACCATTAGCCTTAGACTTATGCGTATATACAATACCGATGATCAATGCCATAGGCCACTTTTTCCCATTGACTTCGAAAGTCTTTATACGTATTTGAAGGTTTTTACATTTATATATACTTAAAGATGCATAAAAAGTTGCATTTGTTTTACGCGAATCTTACCCCTATTCTACGTCGGTGGAGCAACGTAGGACACACCTCTCGCAGAAAACCTAGGCCGATGGTCGGATCAGTGAGAGCACAAGGCTAATCAGCAATGAGGGTAGCATGTGTTCTTTAATCCCTTCAATAATAAAAACGACTGGATAATCTCTTTTCGAGTGCCCCAACTAACTGCGAAAGAATGATTTGCAAATGTTATGCCATTTGACTGCCGGTGAGACCAAATCCAGGAGATTCGGGATGATGTCGATATACAGTAGAGACTATGATTAATAACTTTCATCCTCGTAGATGCTGCGGTCCACAAATTGGAATTTGCAGCAACAAAGAGGAAGTGGTAACACATGCAAATGACAAATCTACACCGATATAACGTTGAAATGACATGCTTTCATATAACTTTGCAAAAAAGCGCATTCAATAGTTTGCATTATGAAGCACAACTTAAAAATCTCAGAATGCGCAAACGTAGCGAAAAGATCTTCAAAGAAGGAAACAATATTCATCGATCCGATAGATTTGAAACTTACAGAAAGAAATTTTTTTTTGATTTTCCATGGAAAAACTGTCCAACCGATCACACAAAAAAAATTCTGAAGCGAACAAAAAGCATTAAAGTAAATAATAATTAAGCATTTTAGCGCCAAATGAATGATATAAAATGGGCGCAAAACAAAAGATAAAAATTTTATAAAGAAATTATCCATCGACAATTTTGCCCATTATTATCGCTATAGAAAAGAAGCGGTTAAACAATGCTCCGATCAGTGAATGATTATCACCACAATGCATAATATAAGTATAGCATATAACTTCAGATAAACCTACAAATATTATCTCTCGGAATTGCTGAAATTATTTCATTTAAAGGGAAAAAGAAAGGTTCAACTCGATATTGAAGGGTATCGACACCAATCCATGCATTACATCGATCACGTTGAATATCTTCTGAAATATTTCGACGATACAATGAAAAAGTGCAAAAAATGTGGAAATCACATGCAATTAATGTTTAGCAAACGATCTCTTGAAGACTACTTTAGCATACGAACTTACTTATCCACTCTGTAAAGATGACTTGCGGTAATCAAAGTGATAGCCATTCGTTTCCGTTGCAGTGTGAGGACTTTCTTCCAACGGTCCTCCTTCTCGAGTCGGCTCGTCACCTGAGCCCAATTTAACCCAATAGAAATAGGGATGAGAAGCGCAAAATAAAAACACTAAGCGAGCTCTATCGGATGACTATTCGTAAATCAGTGTGAAAATATTCCACATTGAGATGAGCCCAAACGATGAATTGAACGCATTTTAGCAAACATTTCAGTGATCTCGATGAAATGGGATCGTCGTTGCGGTTGCTGCCAAATATCGTTGCAAATAAGGATCTCCTTGTAGATTTTCAATAAACTCCGTCGTTCGCAAACAGAATTACACAAATTTAAATGAGATGTTCTCGCAAGAATTTATTCACACTTCTGGGAATTTGTAAAAGTTATATCTAGCTACATCATGTGACGAGCTGAAATATAGAAAGATATGATCAGAAACGATGCTAAAATTGATCTTCATCTTATGGCTATCCCATTGTCGGAAAAATAAAAATTTTTGTCAACAATTTACTTTCAAATGTCTACTTTGAAATATTTCCGCTCGTTCCCAAATGAAGCAATCGACGGGAAGAACTTCAAAGAAATCATAAAAATAATCAAACGAACAAAGAAATATTAATGCAATAAGCAATGGGACAACAATCACGTACCAACAGTAACAACAACAAACAACACCTTCATGCTCTCGCGTGCACTTTTGACGAACAACAAACGACGATATGCGATAAGCGATACTCAACAAAAACTCACGCGTGCTAAAAAAAGATATTAGTGGTTGTAGACAGGAAGTAAAGCACATAATGCGATTGTTATTTCCATCAACAGCTTAACAGTGACGCATCCGGTGCGTGGATCATCATATGTAATGGCACAGAAACATATGGTACAATTATTTTGGCATTTTTTTAAAGATGAATATCCAAATAAAATATTTTTCGAAGTTTTTTGCACTATCGAGATAAAATTTCATGGATTATTTTGATGTTACTCTGTAGTTTTTTCCCCAAGCATATTTTCTCGTCGTTGTAATTTTTGCTGCAAATAAAACTTTTTGGATTCTCTCGGCATACCTTGGAATGCCGTACAGCGGAACCATTCGGAAGCAAGCGACCACCGCTCTCTTACGTTGATTTGAGATCATTCTCTTCCACGCATTCGACAGCGAACCTTGTGGATGTTCAGTCTGTAAAGTCACACAAACACACATTATGCCTACTGTATGCATTAGTAACGAATAGCAAGCAAGACAACCAAATAATTCAACTGTGATATTTTGTACATTGAGCAAATAACGCCACATGAGGATCCGAAATGAAACGATGTTTTTGAGTTGATAGAACGATTTTCTTGATAATATTTTTGTTTACTGATTGAATAAACAGATCGATGGGACAACTGTGAGCTTGGAAAATTCCACTTGCTACCCNCCCCCCCCCCCCCCCCCCCCCGTCCCATCACATATCAATTCCATTACGACTTCATCCTCCTCGTGCTTCAAAAGAAGAGAAAAAATCAACCCAGGCAGCTATTTTTGCAGCTGTTCCACAAACGTGAGTGAATCATGCAGATTTGCATGCAGCACACTACAAGCATTCATCACTGAACACCGATTTATTCTTATAGTTGACTAGTGAAGATTATGGTCTACATCGCTGATTTCACTTATTCCATCAATTAATAACAATTAATGGAGTTACATTTCACGCCAACCGGGTTGCACAATTTACGGAAATGAATGAAAAAAAAAACGAGAAAGAATTCCGTTTGCAATTCCGTTTGCTTTTGTGGATTTCCAGCAAAGAACAAAATGTGTGCTATAGTGCGATGACTTGCACAGCTTTTCTACAGTAAAAAAGATTCATGATTTTCACGGTCCGATTGGTGCTCCACCGAAAGTCTGACCAATTGCAGACTGCACACACATCTTCAGCTTCTTGAAGCGTGACTGCAACTTATTCTAAATTTGATCAATCAGCTTGAATACGAGTATCGGGAATCAATCTGTGACTTACGTTATACAACTCAAGCACCATTTCAATAGTTCCAGAACTTAGACTACCCGACAGATAGGGGAAAGGACACACACATGCATATGTGCGCACTAGCATAACGTTGCCGAAATAGGTTTTGCAAATATTCCTTTGCAAAGAAGCGTAAAAATTCCTCCTTTTTTGCAGATTATTGGTATAAACTGTCGTTTCGATTGAACTACAGATGCAGTTTTGTAAACGCTTCATTGTTTGCGATAATTTCTGACATTGAGTGTCGTGGTGAATGGAAGATCGAAATCTCTTTTGATAAGACCCTCCGTTTATTCAAATTTTTACCCCCAATAACCGATAACGCAAATTTTCCACACAAAAGCGAATGATCTATTTCACTTCAAAAGATCTCTCACAGTGTTTTTGATATTTCAACTCGAATACCGTGCATGGTGTCGGACTAATTTGCGCAAACTACTAGAAAGATGACATGCGATGTTCACCCAGTATTCCTGACATACTAATGACCCTTATATATTCTTTACAACAAGTCTCCTGTAAATGAACCCGTTCCTCGCCATTAGCTTGAGTAGTCACTGTGAACGAGTGATAAGATTCTGAATCATATAATTGCGACGGATAACAATAACAAGCAGTGCGGCTCACGAACAACATTGACAAACAGTGTGGCTCAACAAGCGACTCATTAGGACAGCAATCTGTGCACGAAAATTTCGAACCCCAAGTGCAAATGAAACGTTTCACCTAATGTTCTGTGCCGTCTCAACGCCGATTTCAATCATTGTCACAACTTCTGATCGCTTCAGAAACTCTCTTCTTCCAAAATAGAGAAACGATGATATCTTAGTTTATGATATAGCTGAAGTATTAAGAAACAGTAACCAAATTCTGATGCATTTGAGAACTTTCGGAAGCGCACTTCCATCTTCGCGTTCCGAAAGGATAACTGCGCTGAGCTTCATAAGCTATTTTCGTTACAGCATCTACATGATGTGATAAAGCCGATGTTTATAGTTCAATTCAAGAATAAAGAAGATGCTACCCCCAGTCGAAAATCAGACTCATTTGAGCAATACTACCATATGGTTGCTTGATAGTTTAGCTAAGAAAAAATTATTTCTGTAAGATTGAGGACATTTCTGCAGATCACAGGGAATCGCGTTATGGTAAACAAGGAAGAATAGTATGAGGAGCATTGAAAACTGTGTGAAGTAAAGAAAGAAATCTTTAATATTTTTGAAGGGACCGAAAAGCGTTAGAAATGTTAAGTAACCGATGTGAATTTAGCGTGATATATAGTGAGCACGAATATATCTTAAACTCACTGGGTACAACCTCCGTTTGCCTTTCAGCTTCTCCCTTAAACGCGTCATCTAAAAACAACATCGAACATATGGACGAACACGAACGAAACGACAATCGACATGCTGGAACAAACAAGACACAACGCAACACTGCTCATCAACGACGACAAACAACATCCCATGATCCGTAATCATGCCATGCAATTCCATGGTGACGCTATAAAGGGGTTCCACAAAGGAAACATCATAACTAGTAGTGATCGGATGTGATAAAGCAGTCGAGCAGCACTATGCTAATTTGGCGTTAAGAAATAAAATATTGCTTTCGCTAAATAGCATTCATATGTGGTGATATAAGCTTATGCTGCACGAAAATATGATACTTCAGTCCCAAAATCCCACAAAATTCGGAAGAAAATCAGCTTACTGAACGCCTCAAGCAGCTGAAGCATTGTTCTGACACAACGTTTTCATTATAGAACTTGCAAAAACTTTCAGCTAGACTTTTTCAAAAATGCAGTTTTCGTGTAGCTCAAGAATGCAGCTAAGCATAAAACAGCCCTACTTCAAATATAATCACAAAATTTGCGCTATCATGCGTATTAAGTGGGACACATCATGCCGCATTTCCTTCGCAAATAAATGTGAATGGCTACAATTTGAAAAGAGGAATATTTGAATTAAGGATAACGGAAATGAATACTATATATTCATTTCTTTTAAAAGGGCCAATCACAAGACCGATGAACTATATCGATCAAAAAAAGTTTTAAGCATACAACGAATTTGTTAAAATGACCACATAGAACATTCCAAGGAATTTGAAAAAGAAAAAGAAAAACTTACGACATGAAGAATTGCAGCCACTTGTCCCATATTGATGATTTTCTCAACAATCGCTTCTTGAGTCATTTCTTCTTTACCTCTCATTTGCGACTTTCCAATTTTACGATATAAGTTCAGCTGCCAGGCGTTCTTATCGGTAGGATCCGTCTGAATTTCATTTGGTTATATTTTATTTTGAAATGGCGCTGGTTCATCTTTTCAAAAAAAAAAGGATAGATAATGTGATATTCAGTTTTGATTATCTTTTTGCTTAGCATATAAATGAGCATCCAAGTAAATAACAGCCAATTGCGTAAATGATTTATGAGCAAACTGCGCCATCGGCAATAACAGTTGCAACACGCTTATATTCCTCATACGTATTTACGTTCACCTCAATGCTTCTTGAGCTTTAAAAAACTGATTTATTGCTTGCGAACACTGCCTCACTTTACTCCATAGTCATGCCCGTTTTATTCATGTTGTTTTTTGATCCTTCAGTTCCCCGGCTTAACACACAACGAAGAGGAAATGAGGACCAGTGAGAAGGAGAGAGGGGACATGGAGCGAGGGGGTGNGGGGGGGGGGGGGGGGGGGGGGGGGAGTGGATTAGATTTAGCAATTGCATTTGGTCTTTCTTCGAGATGACTGACATTCTTCTATCTACCCGCATCTGTAAATTAGATGAAGTAGAGCACCTTGTTCTGCAAGAAATCTCCATATCTTTCAGATCTATCAGATAAAAAGAATTTTTCATAGTATATAAACTCGAAAGATCGTCGACTAACAATACAGCCTGAAAGAGAAATGCGCAAAAACACGCAAAAGTTAGTTTGTAACACAAACCTTGACGGGTATTTCAAGTAGTGACCGAATAAACTCGCGAATTTTCTCCTCACTTTCTTTGGCAAGGAATTTCTCCTTCGTCTGCTGAACAACGTCCAATTCACGACCACCGAAAACATTCAGGCCGACGGGTAAAAGTCGCTTCAAGCATGCGATAACGATAGAACTCGCGTGCTTATCCTTACGAACCTGTATATATCAACAACAATTAGCACAACTATCGACAATAACACATGGAACTGTGGATTAGGTTTTCCATTCTTGCCGTTATCGACATTCTTGCCTTTGGCAAGGAATTTCTCCTTCGTCTGCTGAACAACGTAAACCGAAGCGTTATATTAAATAAAAGCTTTTTTAATTGTGGATCCACACATCTTGTCACCACTACCGACTTCCGCATTGCCGATTGTCGTTTGCAACAATTTTTGAGCAATTGGATCACATAGTTTTGATATTCGCTCTCACAAAATTTACTCGTGGACGAAATAACGACAACGTTCCTTTTGAATGCTTTCGAATTGTTTACCGGTTGAGCCGAGATTCGTGATGCGAAGGATAGAAGATTTGCTGATAAGTACACCTAAACTGAGGTGTGAGAACTAATCACCGACAATTGCAAACATTTCTGAGGATTATTTATAATTGAACACATTAGTGAACGGGTGTGATAAAACGCAAGCAGAGAGAAAGTAGATGTCATTATGCTGATTCGATATAAGTCAATGCCTCTCACAGACATCAGTTCTAACCGAAGTACAACTTCATTGTTGTGCAAAAGTTATTTTGCGGTATCTACAGGCAATGGTTTACTAATGATTTCTAAACGATCGAAGTTCAATTCCAGTAAATTAAAACAGCCATCATGTGAGACCGTTTATAGAGTAAGGGAGTTATCGAATCTAGGGAACAAAACTGCATTACACTATTTTTCATCCCGAATGATAAAAGTGAATAGAAAAATCACCGACAAATGAATTCATCACTGCAATGCCATAATGGTCTCAAATTTATGTCTTTATTTTCATATTTCCGCTTAAAATGTAAAATCAAATGAGATCCACAATGATTGATCATGTTGATAGGGATTGTATAAAGAGAGAAATATAAAGAAATTTTGATTGCATATCTTCGAAAGCCAAAAAGGTGATTTCAATGAATTATTTCGAAATGTTAATATCTGAGGTGAGAATTAATTCGCGCTAGCAATGGCAATTTTAAAATGGAATTAATGTGCGCCCCATCAATTTAAAACACTTTATTTTTGATGGTTATTTTGGGAACACATCGATTGTGCAGTTGTTGTCATATAAACACTGAAATTATACTAGGATCGGAAGGTTTCTCTAAATGACTGACTTTACTAAGGGATTATTCATATTTCGTGCGATTCATGAAAAACTTGAGGCTTTGAAAGCGATGAATGTTAGAGTGAAGAAGAATGCTTTAAACGAGTAAATACCTGCCCCTCTCGACGTTTCTTTTTTCTTTCGGCAATCGCTGCTTTACCGGTTTTCATTTCACCGGCACCTGCCGCAATAACGCCTTCTTCGTATTGTGCCATAAAGTTGAGCTCCTCACGCTTGAAATGTTGCGATAAAGACCATATCTGGAAATGTTACCTTCATCAAATCTCCCCCTCCACTTTAAAAAATCCTTAACCCCCCCCCCCCCCTCGCTTCAGAAATGCCTATGAAATATTCAAAATTAGTTTGCTCGTGGTGATGACGTGTTGTGAACTCAGTCAGCTTGTTCATTGAAAAATTTTGTAGTTCCTGAAAGCGAAGATGTGGTGCTATACCGAATCCTTNAAAGTGAAGATGTGTTGCTATACCGAGTCCTCGTTGTTGTTCAGATCCTTACTTACTAAATAACAACTATTTTTCCATCAAAACCCCTCCTGAACGAGCAGTGCAACAAATCATCTAGAGCCATCAAAGAAGGAAACAACAATTACATTCTGAATTGGCTTAGAACTTTTTATCGCAAATAAGTAATTTCAAAAATAAACTAAGATTCGATATTATATTGCTCACCGATCGAATTTACGCATAAACAATGATGGCTGGAAAGTTTTAATGCCATTTCAATTCCCGTATGTTCAGTACCATCAGCAGCTGTGCAGACAAATAAAACCTCATTCCACTGCAAACTCAGGCACTACCATGCGTTGCGATCTCTTAACCACAATGGAAAAAAGGAAGCAAGGACAATCATCGAATTAACTCCGCAATCATGAAACCTCTATTTCAGATAAACACCTCTGCCCATATCAGTATACACGATGAGTAACAATGACCTTTTTAAAATACGTTTAAATGTATGTATACGGTGATCACATACATGGACACAATTATGGCCAATAACGCGCTGATTAGAAAGTATTAAAAGCATTCAGTGAAAAGCAAAAGGATGACCTTAAATATGACGGCAACATTCTCATATATTCCATTCGTTTCCCATGAGGGTTGCTTCAACCACTGAGCACGATGGAGATCGCAATATTTCATGAGAATCGGGAAGAACGCATAAACATCACGTACAAGACGTGCATTATCCTGAAGAATGCGAATGTACACTCGACACATAAAATATATTCGTGAGAGAAAATGAACTAGAAGTTTATTAGTATTGCAGCTAATAAATACTCTGACCGGAAAATTTAACAATAAGGATCAATGGTTCGGATTTCCAAACAATAAAGATTTCTCAACGAAATATACATTTATTTCTGCGCAGAAATCCTCTTAGGCAATCAGCTAACAAGGAGTGAATTGATACTCACGCCTCGAGGAATTTTCAAAATCTCTCCACGCTAACTGCATCGTTGAATTGAACTGCACTTTATCTCCAATGAAAAATTCATTTCTTCCTTTGCTAGCATCAATCATCCCTCTATGAGGTTTCTGGCTTCGCTGCAAAGCAGACTGGCTCAAAATAACAAGAGGCAATCTTTGTGGCACTATGCAGGCGCATCCAAAATCAAGAGAAGAACTGTAATATGGTGCGACTGACCTCGGCAACCGTTCCTTCATCAGCATCATCAGGATGTGTGCGCATATGTTCCTCGTCTTTGTATGCCTTTTCAGCGATTCGTCTAAGACGCTCTGCGATCGGCAACATGAAATCCTTTACCGGATCGCATGTCACGTGTTGGATGATTTGCACAGCAAAGAAATTCACACGACATAGCCATGGTGCATTATCCAACCCAACGTGATCACGCATCATACGCAACAATGAGCAGAATATTCTATTCATATGCTCACTGCTTACGTCGGTTGTCGGCTGTCTGCAACAAATATTTCAGACGGTTGTCGGCTGTCTGCAACAAATATTTCAGACGGTTGTCGGCTGTCTGCAACAAATATTTCAGACGGTTGTCGGCTGTCTGCAACAAATATTTCAGACGGTTGTCGGCTGTCTGCAACAAATATTTCAGACGGTTGTCGGCTGTCTGCAACAAATATTTCAGACGGTTGTCGGCTGTCTGCAACAAATATTTCAGACGGTTGTCGGCTGTCTGCAACAAATATTTCAGACGGTTGTCGGCTGTCTGCAACAAATATTTCAGACGGTTGTCGGCTGTCTGCAACAAATATTTCAGACGGTTGTCGGCTGTCTGCAACAAATATTTCAGACGGTTGTCGGCTGTCTGCAACAAATATTTCAGACGGTTGTCGGCTGTCTGCAACAAATATTTCAGACGGTTGTCGGCTGTCTGCAAAAAAGATACCCATCTCCTCTGAAGTATTCTAATAAAAGCGTCTGAGAATCAATTGTTTATCTCAAACGAACGTGCAAATGCAAAATGAAGTGAAAAATAGTTATTAATTAGTGAAGAAAAATAAATTGACGATCTTGTATGGGTTTTGCATCAAACATATTCTGCGTCAAACTTCTGAAAAAGATGTTAGTTTTTGAAGTAAAATCAGCTAGGTATTAATGCGAAAGCATAAAGCTCACGAGCTCTTCGAGCCACCATCAGGTCCGAATTGCCACCAATACGTCAAGTAAGAGCACATTAGCGGCAAATCAACATCGAAAACATTCGGGTTATCTCTATACATTGTACCATTGATGCTTGCTTGTTCGATGTCCGTCAGGAGACTTTCCAACTCCGGTATGTGCGCAGCTAGATTTTGAAGCATCTCTGCAAATCGGGCAAGAAAATGAGAGTAAGACTAGAAAGATAGGATCTGGGCCATTCTCCTATAACTGATACCAAATTTGAGCAATATTTTCAAAATGAATGAAACAATCCCAATTTTTTATTGTTTTCAAATAGACTAAACTGAGTTATCCACGAAAACGACTAGTTCAAATTCATTGAGGAAAAATTCACTGAAAACTCACTCAAATCATTATAGACGACAAAAATCAATCAGTTATTGAGTATCTTTTTGAAAAGACTTTCAGTAATCATAGTGAATCTCGTAACTGTCCAAACAACTATGTTTACGAAAGGCCTTTCAGGAAGCATTCTTCCAGATAAGACATTAAATGAATATCATTTATGAAATTTTATGCACGCGTCATATATACTGCAGATCATTGTGAAAAAACAATTCATTGACCGCCCTTCTTAAAGAATCATCGATATGGAAGTCAAAAAAGTGAAATGCTTTAAAACAACTATCAGATGCTAACGCTCCGATAAAATGAACCAACTCACTGGAATAAAAACAAGACAAATTTGCCGTTCTCCTTTCTCACTTTCCCACTACCAAACCCAAGAATGAGAACCTTTTGCTTCCCTGAATAGGGTTTTGATCACTGGAATAACAAATCCCAAGCATATACCTCACAGTTGATTTGAAACGATTGCTCTTATTGACTCTCTTCAGTAAGTGACGTGTAAAAATACTTCCAAAATCTTCAAAAATTCCATCCCATTCCCAGTTCAATGAGAGCGATAATCAGTACCCTTTCGCATAATACATCTCTAAGTGGAGATGAACAGTCGTGTCATGAATAGGTTATCGATGAATGAACAAATATGCTAGAATATATTATATTCACCTTGTACTTGTACTGACTGATCCATCGTCTTCGCAAGCACCGAGTACTTGTTGTACTTGTTGAAATGCGCCTCGAGGAATGCTACTGGGAAGCAAGCCGCAAATGTGCTCAGACATTGTCCTAACCCTGGTCGATGCCTAAATTTTGCATTTTTTAAAGCTCTGTTACGTATTAATTATAGCTTTGCGAAACAGGCAATTTTTGGATAGAAATCGATCACCGCATCGTCAGTAATCGCCTATAAGCCGTTTAATTCACAATGGCGACGACAGCCTTGTGGAGCATCTGCTTCGATCGCTACACAACTTGTAACCATCAAAAACAAGAGGAATTACGTGGCAAACATTTGGGAACAAAAAGAAATAAGCTGAAAACTACGTTTTCAGCAAGCACTTATTCACTTAATTCACCTGAAAAACATCCTTGCTTTCGCGAAAAATTTCCTTTCGAACTGAGATGGTTTAGAAGATTTATTTTTGTTTCTATTTAGCATTCACTCAATACAGTAGTCATTTTACAAAATAGAACCTCTCGAATCTATCAGCACTGCCAAATTACGTGACAACACACCTGTAGTGTATAGCTGTCAAGTTGAACAACCTCTACAACATGTTTCCACCGCATGTATAACTCAGCGTTTTCTAACAGAACTTGATTCATGTGAAGCACGATAAGGAAAGAAGAGCCCTTTTTGTCTCCACATCAATGCAATTACATTTCAAAAAATCTCAATATTGAAGCATGACAATTATACATAATTTCGTTTCAAATTTACTAATAAAATAAAGCAAAGAATAGACTTGTCGGTTTCGTATCCAATTGAAGTACGTTGTGTTGCCATAGCACTGAGACTGGTAAGCAGATACGCACTATCAAGGATCTTGTAGCATGCCGCTTGGATCTCATCCACTATAAAGTACAAATTTTCTGTTAAAATATTAATTTTAATGACATTCACCCATTCATATGAATTATGACTGCTAAAGATCATGTGGAAAACACATCTCACCAACGAATAAAAGAAAATCGATTGCACTGTTCAGAAATTGAAGCAAAAACTCCACTCCCGACTTCCATCAAAAATACAACTCCCTCTGTGTAGATTATTATGCGAAATAAGTGAAGATTTGCGTACCAAGAAATCCTTTGCAATGAACATATATATTAGCAAGACTGTTTTAATAGTAAAAAAGAAAGAAATCACTTCCCAATAATCAAATAAAACATACGCATTTAAAAACTATTTCAAAAACTTTGCTGACAATAACTCATATCAAAATTCCCGCCCCAAGCGTTCAAAACCTTTTAAACTCTCCGAAAGGTTGTACCGATTCATCGGTTCAGTAAAGATAAATAATCCCAATGAATGGACATATGAGTGGTATATTAATTTGAGCCAAAACATTTCTTAAGAATTCATAAGATTTTTACCAAGAAGATCGGTGCCGAAATGATTTACGGCAAGATGAGCGAACATCGTTGTAAGGACGGGAATAATCATTTGATAGGCGAACTCGAGTGATATCCACGAGGTAAGATTTTGACCACGGAGCAGTGAGTACTGGCCAGCTTCTTTCAGCTCTTTAACCGCGATGAACAAATCGTCTGCGCAATTATTGAAGAATGTAAGCAAACTTGTGCGGACGATATCCGAATTCGCCTTCACCAACGTTCTGCAAATGGCATTTTCTAATAAGAATATCCAGGCTGACTTCGTTTTCCTTCTCCCCTTTCCTCCTCACAGCAAAGAGTCTCAACTACTCCAACTAACCAAAATAACAACATACCTCCACCCGCCCACTCCCTCGTAGTATTCACATTGTGATTTTTTTTTTTCATTTTAGTGGCATTCAGAAAGTTATTTATTCTATTGCTGAGGTAAACGACTAGTCATCAAATTATATAGATAAATTTATAGCACACTTAAACTGAGGCAGAAGAAAATGTTATAACATTAATATCGCGGTCTCAAGCACATCAAATAACTGTTTCATACACCACACTGCGATTTAGCGGCTGCAGTACAAACCTGAGATCGAGAGCCTGTGTGAGCCCTTGTAGGCAACGCACTGTGATTTTTGCAACACTGCCGAATGCGTGATTCTTGATACGAAGTAGGGAAGCCAAACGGCAGAAAAGGCTGAAAGAACGGTAAAATAAACGGCTTCCAATCAGAAACCTCTTAGCTAATCAAGAGACATCTAGATTCTCCGATGGGTAGGAATATGACGATGCTTAAGCACAAAAGTGTGTTATTTTCTCTATTATCAGTGACCGTTTTGTTCAAAAACAAAAATACGGCATAAATATGAGAGCTTTCCAACTTTTCACTTCCTTTTCTCGAATTTATTCAGCCTTTCTGTCTAATATAAGAAATCTGAGACTGATTTAGCACAATTCTCAAGTGGTCAATTGCCATATTAGAGACAGAATTTCTCAGTCACCCTATGTTAAACTCAAAATAGCACCGGAAAGTAGTCAAAAACAGGTTTGAACCACTCACTGAATTCAAATCGCCTCCTATTTAAAATTTCAGAAGCGATAATCGGCGAGCAAAAAATCGTCAACAAAATCTTGAAAAGACGAACGAAAAGGAACTGAAACGAACTTGGCGATCATCTCCTTTTCCTTGTTGGAAGCAGTTCCTGTTTGCACGATACTGCTGCTCGCTAGGAAATAATTTCTATGCGCATTGAAATATGCATGCATCAAGGGAAGCACAACCTGAAACATACGAATTTAAATATCTCTATGCCAGTTCAAAGAAGAACAAAAAGAGCAAATTAATGGTGCTTTGTGATTGAATCTCAGAGATGTAAAACCTGCAAATACACATAAATTGCTTCAGCATTCTAGGATATTATCAATACGTAAGTGCTGACCAATGGCCAGCATAAGGAAGCAGAAATTTACGAAGAATGCATAATAATAACAACTCGTCACGTTTCAACCGTAAAACTTTAGTTCGCCTTTCTGAAGCTTCAATTCCTGCTTCCAAAATATTGGACGAGACAAACATCAGGCATAGGGAAGAATTCAAAACGATAAATGCGCCGACAATATCTGTGGACGAAGAATTATGAGGCAATTGCATTGAAGCAACATCATAGAGGTGTAAATAAAATCGATGCCGTAATGAATAATGTCGCGTGAGAAATACCTTTTCGAAGAATTTGACATCCTGTCCTTCTTTCTTGAAGCTGTTACGACGACTCAACTCTTGACTTGGCTTGACGGTTTTCATTTTCACAGATGCTTGCTCCAAATATTGAATAAGCTTCTCGAGTAAATTGTAGGCGAATCGTTTCTCAACCGTACTTCGCTCACCTTCCATTTTTACACGCTCCATTGATGGCTCCGAACGACGTGCACTGAATTTGTTGTTGTATCGTAACGTAGATGAAGTTTGAGCTCAAAAATGAGAACAGATTGGTTGAACTTGTTGATGGACATATGACGTTGAAAGATGTTTGCCGTAACGTGCTGTTAGTGAACAAAAACAAAGTTATTTGAAGGGAAGTTGCAACAAAGGGCGCTGAACAAAACGGATTATAACATAGAATTTTTCGATTAAAATATGAAAACATACCCGCTCGATGGAACGCTAGAAAAAGACGGAAATTAATTTTTATAAAAACAATTATGAGAAGAAGCAAAATAACAATAATGTAAAATCGAAAAGCAAAATAAAATAAAGCTTTGAGCCAATTAAATCATCATTTCGTTATGAAAGCAAGAGAAAGCAATAGAAATATCACTTGATTACTGATCGTGGGAAAAAATATAATTAAGCACAATAATGAAAGATATGAGTGAGGAAAGCCTAGTCACGTCTAAAACTGCACTGCAATTTACCTCCACACTCGATAACCATGATACTGCAGAAATTTCAGAATCTCTGCAGCACGGAAACGATCTTTGCGCCGTTCGAAATCAGTCAACAAATCCCATGGCACCAAAGTTGTCGGCATATTACCACCTTTCGTCGCCAAATCATTGAAAACCTTCAAATAATTCGGCAAATTGATGATGAATTCTAGACGAATGTATGGGCCACTTATGATGAATAACGACGAATGCTACTGCTTCAGAGATATTAATAGAGATAACGACGGTTTGCCAANCGACGAATGCTACTGCTTCAGAGATAACGACGGTTTGCCAGTTTTTTAATGCAATGAAAAGTTTTCGACACCGATTCTTCCAGTTCACTTATATTCCAAAACGAAAGTGGCGTGCGGCATAGACGCTTTCCTTAGAGATAAAACGAGCCTAGGGTGCAAATGATAAGATAGATTTTTTGTTGAACATTATTTCGATTAATATATTGTGCCATCACTGAGAATAACTCGCAGACTTGATTATATGGGCTGTACTTCAAGTCCACCAATTTTTTGGAAAGTATATATAAATAAATGAGGTTCTTTCACCTATGGCTCAATCATCAGCAGCGCTGATGTTTCTGAGAATATTTTCAGCAGGTAATCAAGCCGGAAATTACTTTCAACAGAAGCAAAAAACAGCTGCAGTGAAATGCGCGCATGTCAGTTCAATGGCAATTTAATTTGCTCGTACCAAGCAAACAAGTACGTTCGATCACATGGAGTTCTAAAATATGATCTATTTTCTCGCCAGTACGGCATCACCCCGTTTCGTGCTAATCGTATCCTCAGTATGCAATTGAAGAAATTTCAACTCGACTGAAGTATTGTTGTTAAGAACCTTTTGATCTGTATTGTACTTTCTTGGAGATTATTTCTCGATGCTTCGACATATAATCTCTGGCTAGAGTACACTTATAAATACACTTATCCAACATAGTTGCGTTTCCACGCAGCGAAAATTTTGTGCCCATGATAGACGCGTTAGCTAACAAATGTAAAGATAGTACGAAACAGTTAAGACTTATGAGGTCTAATGTATGTGTGGTTTTATACAGATGAAGAGTTTGAGACTTTAAATTCAAATATGTCCAACAATGAGTATACCGACAAAACAAATGAAAAATTCGGTGCAAAACGAATGCCCACAACGATGATCAAAGTTTGAGGATATGAGTTCATGTATCGCAAAAATCTATACTTTCTTTTCAAAATCGCTTCAAAATATTAAATCAATAGGTAAAATAGAAAAGCTTTTTTTAATTATGCAAATAAACCTTTTTCGCCCAAATATTGTGCGAATGCTCAGCCATTTTCTCAGCTGCATTCATCATATCCTTCTCGAGAGTCATTGTTGATAAATCGACCGGTCGTGGATTGAAATCTTCTACTGAAAAAAAATTGAAATTCAAAACTTTTTGGCCCCCAAATCTCCTTCATTCTTGAAATATAATAAAAATACAAATAAGCGGCTATTCCAAGCTGGATATGCTTTGCTGAAAGTACAGCCATTCATAGACGCTGAACGGAAGTGTCCTTCAGATGAACGCCCATTGTCCATTATCGAATTGACAAACTTTTGACGCTTTTTTATTTCACAAGGATGAGAAGATACAGCCACAAATCTAGCATATTTTATGATTGCATTTGTGAATTAAATTAATCGCGAGTAATATTTAAATGAAAATAAATAATTTCTTGAAATGCATCAATTACATCCGTTCTCATATCCTCACGATGTCGAATTTGGATGAAATATGGATTGGGAATGAACGATGCAAGAAGGATCGAATAGTAAAACTTCACAATAATTATTCAGTTCGCATTACTGACAACAACAACATCGAAAAATTCTTGTTGCGCAGTATTCTAAAAAGAAACGCTTATTTATTTCATTTTATTTTCAAGAATTTCTATTCTCATTCAATAGAAATCTGTCAATTGGAATTCACTGCACAGTTTACGTCATTCCAATGCGGATTGCCTAATTTCAAAAAAAGATAAATCTCTGATATGCATTAGTGCTATAAACTATTCCGTTCATTGTCTCTCGTTTAAATTCTCGCAGAAATAAAGAAAATGATAAGCACTGAAAGAAGAATATCATCACGAAACGCATACTTGTTGTTCCTGACAAAGTATGATTGTTGGCTGCCTTCTCAGCTGCATCATGATCGGTCAACTCAATCTGATAATTCCATGCCAAGAGAGCACGAAGACATTCACTGCAGCGCTCCTTATAGAATGCTTTCTCCTAAAATATCGACACTGTTGGGAAATGCAAAATAAAATGCAGATAATCGTTGAATGCGTCCATAATATTACGAGACAATTAGGGCAAACCTCAATTTAATTCCTACAAGAAACAAACTGCATTTCCAAATTGAAAAATAAGTAATGATTTCAAACGAACAGTATCGAAAATATATTCGCAAACAACTCATTAGGAATACTTGTGTAATCAGCAAAAAGTTCAATAAAGAATGGAAAAGAGATGAAAAACGGAAATTATGAAACCATCAAGCATTTATTAGGAGCAATCCAAAATCTCCCTAAACAATACGACCCCAAAGCTATATACATAAGGGCCACTTAGTCGATGACGTTTTGGCACCAGCAGAACGACCTACAACGAGTATGCAAGAACATAAACCACTTCTCGTATGCAGCTTCCCGATTGCGCCTGAAGCCATTTATTGAGGAGGCATTCTATCACCTCAGCAGTATTATTTGGTCTCAGTGCCATATCCCATTACAAGCAGTTGACAACCTTCGTAATGCTATCGCAGTTGTGTTCTCTGATCTTCAATTGACTAATCAAACTCAAAATAAGATCCCTTTCAGAATATCATCCATCCCTTCTTGTTTAAATTTCTTTCTTGGATGCGCCTAGATTTTGACAAAATGCTGATTCAAAAACAGGGAAACATTACCTCGTAAAAGGCAGCGCCGGTGGAGATGAGTCCATTGTCCTATCAACTATGCAAGTACTGCTCAAACACATATTCAAACATATCAAAAAAGCAGTAGAAATATAAGATTGGTCCCTCTTGAGTAAAGCCTAGTTTCTCGAGCATTAAGCGGGATGAAAGCTTAACAGCTCCTTTCGTGGAAGCAGCCTACGCATTGAGTGGTCTCAAATTTGCAAAAATTTCTCTGTTTCTCTGCGACCCGTTTGCCATTTTTTCAGCTGTGAGTGATCTTCGGAAGCGATGGTGCTTCCAACTTCCTAATTTCCAGTGCTTTATCAGCATCCGTGTTACGACTGTTACGACTCATGGGTCTCAAAATGACAACGATGCAATAGCTTCTATTGAAAGTAGCAATTATTGCTGCGAGATAGACGGTTCGATTAAAATACACGGACAACATGGATCGATAAGTATGTAGCATCACTTACGAAGTCTTTAAGAAGACTAAATGGCTTTAAGCGTGGATGCGTTAGGCATTGTCGCGAATATAGGTCTCCATGACGCCAACCTTTACTGAGCTGAAATGAGATAAATAAATGCGTAAAAAATATTTGACAGTGGAATCTGACCTGCTTGAACGGGCGCAATGAGGTGGGAGTGAGAAGCATAACGATACAGTAAGCACAAAAATAAAACAATTGATGATGAAATTTGATCTCATGAATACAGTGATCGGACAAAAGCAGTAAGAGGCAGCTGCTACCGTATTTGCTCTTTTAAAACTCTCACTGAAGCATGTTTCGTTTCGGCAAGCTCTCTGCTTTGACCTAAAAAATAAGCTCCCAGTTAATGTAAGCTCCCAGCTCACAAGTCATAAACAACGACCTGTTAAAATGATAACAATACTTCCTCATCAGCTTGCCTTTAACAAAAACTCGCTCAAAAAAGGCAAGTCAATTGGCAGAGAAAAAGGAGGAATGGAGAGAAGAGGATGGAAGAGCGTTTTAAATAACGATAAAATATCTGTGAAAAAGAATGAAAGCAACCTTTCTGGTGGACCACGAATCATGGAAGTGTTCAGCGAATTTTGCAGTCATTGCATTTAGCTCGTTGTTTAGCTCAAAATTGGTTACGTCGATTGGTTTCGGCACCCAAACACCTCTATCACTCTTGGCCTTCGCCATTTCTGCATCCTCACCCATTACAGTGAGTGCATAATCGGGCGAAATCGCTGAGCCTGCAAAACAGCAACGAACATTCAGCCAAATACTCTGTAAGTAAACATCGAGAGAAAATTCCGAGCTTGGTTAACCGCTGGAATCTGTCAATGGTCAGTCACCCATAAGACAGCCTTGATTGGTGAGTCGAGCCATTTAATATTCGAGGACCGTCTCCCTTACTCTCTTTGCACATATAACACTGTGGTCAGTTGTCCGCGAAGTCTATAAGTACTGGAGGGAAGCAAAAAGATTAGTGACAGTCGTGACATTATACGATGATGGCATTTTATCTAGAAAAGTGGGCATGGCGGGTGCACAGTCAACAAAAACTCTTTAAATATTTTCTTGCCACATTTCCAATTTTTACTAAGTCCATATAAAAAGTTCATTCTTCATCAGAATTTTTACTACTCCATTTGTGACAACACATTCCATACTAGAAAGTCATAAACAATATACTCAAAGCATGAATAAAATGAGCTAAAAACTGCTGAACCAACAGCACAGGTGAGACAATTCACGGTGGTGTCCTCAACGTACACCGTTGCCCCTATCCATCGACAGTCACTTTGCATATTCATTTTCTCGCCTCCCTCTCCACTCTGGTTCATCCACCACGTTCTTCCCGCTTTTCTTGCTGCCTCGTTTACTGGCTATACTTGCCAACAACAGCTTGACCTTTGGGGGATAGCTTGCTTAACTCGGCCACTCTTTGCTTCCAGCATCACCATAAAATCGTTCTACTTTTGGCACACTTAGTAAACGTGTCAAAACTATACTGTTGCTCTTGTGACTTGCGTCCTCATGTGACTTTTTAGAGTATAAAGCATGATGACCTTCTCCTTCCGCTTCTTCAGATCATAACATGAGTCCAATTTCTTTATGCTCAAAAAACTTTTGAAGAACTATGCTGAAATATCTCAACAAAGAAGCATATTTAAAACAGTTTCATTTCCTCTCCACGGCAAAACTGGATCAAAAATCGAAAAAAAAAAATAGATCAAAACCCAACGTTGAAAAAATGAAAGCCACCCACCAATAGCTGTTAAGCAAGGCAAAGCCTTTCCAAACAATTCAGGATCGTAAGGTTTGCTGCCCAAAGAGTCAAAAATAGCGTCGAAAAGAAGCATCGAAAGGCGTTTTTCCATCTCGGACGCGACACCGTATGAGTTGCCTGGCCCATAATATTTCGTGCATCGCTCGTAATGCAAAGTAATAATCTACAAGAATAGAGATCATTTTCATTTTTCGTATCGAAATGCACTAAATTCATGAAAACATAACCAAAAAGATGTAAGTGGAAAACATCATGCCAATATATGAACAATTAGAAATGGAAATTCAGTAATTAGCAAGCTACAACTGCTCAAGGTCAACCTGTTTGAAGCAAAGAACCTCAGAAGATGCAGCAAAAAAATGGGGTTAATTCTTACCAAGCTACAATCTAAAGAAGGAAAATGCATGGAATGTAGTGCGCTAACAAAATCTTTTAGTTGATCAAATTATTATATAATATTTATTATAACCGTGCTGGTTATAATTATCAATTACACATAAATTTCACACTACTGAACAAGTAATAGTGTAACGCTGGTAATAATGCTGTTAAAGGTTCTGACAATCACTGAGCATCTGCATGGCGCTAAAAGACTCAAAGACTTTTCTTAATGAAGGGCTTTTCATGAACTTGGAGTCCCTAATGCTTTATGCTTTAGGAAGATTCAGTGATTTATGTGAAAGATTTCGAGGGTGAGCATATCAGCAAAAACGATTTAAAAAAAGTTTCGAGGTCAATAGCATATAGAAAAAAGGTATCTGTAGTGCCTTGAAACAATATCGGACATATGTGGCGCTAAAAGAGACTTGTGTCAGACGTCTAGGGATGCTGAGATGGCAAGACCGATATACTGTCGATTAGCCGGTCACCGCAGGCAGTGCGATGATTCAACTGTTCAATTACAGCTATTAGCATAGATGCTGACCGACGTATATTGGAGTATGAAGCTTTGGTCGTTCCCTCCTCACAAGACATCAATGAAGCCGCCTCTCCAAAAGAAACCTTGCCTATGCAACCATATGCAATTCAAGAGATAAGAAGACAAAAATATTGTTATACCCGAAGAGGGACGAGGACATTCTCGGTCATTTCCTGTATATCGATTATCACTTTTCGCATTAATTTCACCATCATCGCCGGTGGCAATTCGCGTGTTACAGCCACCAGGAAATCCGACACTGCATCTCGTTGATTTTTCGTCAATGATTGAAGACGGTTCATTCGATAGACCTGAAATGCGTCAATTCTTTGAATTTTCGTTAAACGAGTTCTTATCAAGTGCGCAACTATCTAATATTAATTATAACTGCACCCACTAAATGGAGTTGGAAAACTTTGCGAGGGAGAAGGAAGGAGCGCAAGAATGAAGGTGAGCTCGCGATACTTCTATTGCTCTCCTTTCATTTTCTTCTCTCTTGCCATACGCGCGTTCTTCTCGTAATATGATGCCGAAAATTTCTTGGGAAATAGCTGCATTTCCTATTCATCGTATTCTTACTTGTCTACACTCTTAGCTGCAATTTTCTCCGAAACAACTACATTATGTTTAGCTGAATGTTACTGCAACATTGATATTCGAAATAAAACAACAATAGCGGTTGAACACCGCAACATTTTAAATCACTTCATTTATTCTATGAAGCCCAAAGAACAATGAAACAAATAAGTGCACCGTAATAAGCTGATTTTGATCCAAAGTTGATTTCCACTGCTCTTAAGAACGTTTGAAAATGCGGAAAGTGTATTGAATCGCAATAAATGCTTTCAATCAGTTATTCTCCTTCCATCTATCACATACTAATCAATAATGAACTCAAGATTGGACAATAGCATATAATCTCGAATTTGCAAAATATTTACCGTATGCAAAGTGGCATCAAGAAGTGCCGCATGATGTTCAGCATCAGCGAAAAAGTGTGAATGATTTGTGAGCAGTGGTAGAACGGCATTACATAGATAACGATTTAGAGCCAACGCCGTGTCGCTTTCAAGGGCTCGTGGCTAAAACAATGCTAGGACGACAAGCATGACGCATTTATTCGTTGAAGGATAATAATAATGATAATGATAATGATAATAATAATAATAACAATAATAATAATAATAATAATAATAATAATAATCTTATTAAAAGTGCCCAGCATTATGATGTTTCGAATAAGCCGTTTGAAAATACAACAAATTAACTAGAATGAGTGGTTTTCTTGTAAACTGCACCATAACAACACAGCACCGATGAATCTTATTGGGGAATTCATCAAAAAATATCCGTCTAAAAGTCAAATGTTTGCTTAATACCTGAACAAAACATCTGATGTTATATATTCGTCAAATGGAAATATATTCAGAAATACCTTAAGATGGAAAATAAATCAAATTTCATATTACTATTGATGTTGATATTAAATTTCGACAGCGAAAGAGATTGAGAACTTTAAGTTAAAATATCCTCAACACATTTATTAAAAGAATAAGAAAACACAAAAATTTTCTGTTTGAGTGAATGACTTTGTGTGATGCGTTGATGAATAAATTGAAAAGCAGTAGCGTTCTCTTCAGAAAATATAATAATATGACTACTTTTATTTTTGTTAGAAAATGGAGGTTAGATGACGGTCCGATCAAAAGGACTTTCATATTTCATTGCCACACTTAAGGGCAATAATAGTTGTAAGAAACAGTCTTTGAATGGGCCCAAACAAAGGTACCGATAAGGAAAAAACTTAATCCTTCAAAAAGCCAAAATCTCATACCGAGTCCATCATAGTTGCGGCTCTTAAATCTGGTAGAAAGCTTTGTTCGAGGAATTGAAAGAGCATCTCTTGTGAATCAATACCGTAAACCCGATCCAGAAACAAGAGCACCGATTGTTTGTGATTTGGCAAGAGGCCAGGCAATGGACCCGTATCTGAAAAGTATTATAGCAAATCAATTGACCTCGACGGATCCCCAAAACTCACGATTACAATTTGAGAAATGAAAGTGAGCTGTAAGGTTACGTTAAACGCAATCACAGACAGGAGAACATGCAGTGATGAAAACGATGTCACCTTCGAATGCATATGTGCCAAAGAAAAAACGGAATGCTTTAACCAAAACAGCATTTAGATCCGTTCTCATTTCATTCACCTATGAGACCATACTCATGGATGTTGCTCGATTTCGAATGAATCTTATAATGTTCGCATTTACAAAAGAAATATTGCACCATCGCTTCAAATAAATAAATCATGCTGATGTAAGCGTGTTTTCACATCATTCCTCTGAATAGAAAAAGAGGAAAGATGTAATTAAAGAATCTAAAATCGTTAATAAAACTTCATTCTTGTAATCTTAGTAACAATAAAATTACAACGATTAAATTGTAAGACTGAAAGGAAATGAAGTGCAGCTATAGCAGTGTACCGATTTTGAAACTGCGATGTTGATTTTCTAGGTGCATAATTTCTTCTCAACTGCTCCGAGATCTCAGTTCAGGAATCTCGACATTTTTTGCAGTTTCAGCTCTGGCCACGAGTTCTTGAGAAAACGATGGAGACAGCGTCAAAATGCATGCATGAATTGTTAGTGGCACTCACAAATGTTAATACCCTTCCGTGGCTTCTTCGATATGGTCTGCGACTGAAGGGATACTGTCGACGGTCGACTTCTACTGAGAAAAAGATCTGTTCGAGGTAGATCTTCAGCAGCAGACGTATACTGAGATGAGCTTGAGCTGGATGATTCATCTGCATCGACAAAATCTTCGTCTTCACGTAGCGCCGAATAGCGGTTCGCAGGCCCAACGGTCGAATAAATACTCGAAGTTTGGAAATAATCGGATTGGACAGCTGATTGCTGAGCTAATGAAGCGACTTTTTTGCCATGCAACGAGGAAAGACGATGAATTGGAAACGTATCACTCGGATGCAACTTGCTTGATACATCTCTCGTATCTGTTAGTAAATGAACGGATGATAAATAAATTGATGATCAGGATGAATAAACAATGAAAATAAATTAAACAAAAAATAAAAACACGGATTTGTGCCTTATGTCGACAGCAAAAGCAAAACAGATCCTTCTGTGTGCTAGCATATCACTCATACAGTGCACCTTCTCCTTATCCTTTGAAATATTTCGTTGACTGCATAACATTGAACATTTTCCACATTTTTGGCACAAAATTCCGCTAAAAATCGACTGATGTGACTCAATGAAATCGAGAAAAGATACCAACAAATCGTGCATATATATCGTTTCAAAGGATCGTACACCTCACATTGAGACCCAACATTTTCAAGGCAACTACTGTAGTCACCGCAGCGTTTAGCCTCATCTATAACATCTCCCAAAATTGTTGTGTCAGTGTTAAAATGGTGTATGAGGTTTGGCTATATATACTATATCGACCAAACTCATCGACCTAACTTCTACAATCGGAGAATTTAAAACCACCGGAAAGATAGGCGTACATCAGACAGATAGACATACTCATACATACGCATAGACAGGACATAGCCATAATGTGCTTTTGCATATTTGCAGAAGTGCATAACAACACATGTTGAGATATGTGACTGCAAGCATCTAAACTATTTTTGAAGAGAGTTCAGTGAAACAATATTTGAATATTTGAACATAAAATGAAGTTAGATAAAAGGTTAGTGATAAGGATAGGTTAGTTGAAGTGCTCTAATTGTTAGCTATTCGACGTGGTTTTGAAGTGTTCATGAACAGAGTGACTCACCATCAAGAGGACCTGTGGTAGCGAGATTTGGAATCGTGAAACGTAATGATAAAATTTGTCCAAGATCATCGAGCGAGATCAAAGAACGCAAAATTGCACGAGCTCGAACACTGTCCCCTTTTCCGGCCTGAAGAAAAAGATTCGATTAAAAATAATTTATGAATTCTTTATTCGCTCTTTAATAAACATCAAACGAGAATCTATGAAAAAAGAAAAACATAAAAATAAGAAGCAAATTTTTGAAAAAAAAAATGCATTTGAGAGTCTGTTAGCGTCCGAAGATTTTTCTCTCAATCCAAACTTAAAGCCAAAAAGCCCAAATTTCAGCAAACGTCTCTTTCACAACAGTCTCATCAATTAAAAGCCAATCAATACCTTCACTTACTCAGTATTCTCGATATATCAGTGGCAAGAGAGCAAGTACACAAAAACATGTCAATAATTAGCACCGGTATTCCGAATCCTCGATTTCAATGGACCCCTAATTTAGGAAATCATCGCGTCAATTTCTTTTCAGGACCCCAGCTCAAGTAACCTTACAAGTGTCGATATCACCAATAATGCGTGGATGCTCGAAATTATTGGAATAGAAGCGTGAAAACCGCATTTTCATAGATAGCCTTAAACTGCAATTGTATTTGCTCATGTACAGTGGATTAAAATTTCATGAGTATATCCAACCATCATGCTAAATGTATCAAAATTTGAGGGCTCAGGAGGGAACTTCTGGAAGATTAATTATGAAACAAAAAAGTGACCTGGATGGTCATTGGATCAGGCGCGCATTTAGCTAGTAAATCAACCAGTGATGAGTAGAAATCAAGTGTTGCGGCACCCAAGTCAAGATAATCTTCGTCTTCGGTCTCTTTGCTCGGATAATGTCTGCAATATATAAAATAAGTGAGGAAAATAAAGAAGTTTTATCATTGGATTAGAAATACTTTTCTCATATTAACAGCAAATGTCATAATAAAAATTTATCATAAAAATGAGGATATTACTGCGGTAAATGTTATACAGTTACCTATATCGCTTGAAAAAATAACGGTGGATGCTAGCAAGCAGCTAATACAGTCAAGCAAAAATGTCTTGAAGTGATCACGACCCGTATTGGGGAAAAGATCAGAAACATTCCTCCTCACTATAGCTTTGAAGGAGTCAAACCTACTGCTCATAAGCAAACCCCTGGAGCAGGCAAACCCTTCCGTTTTCAAGCTACACAAACGACTCATTAATTATATCAAGGAAAAAGCATTGAACTTACGGGTTATCACCAAGAATGCTACTAGTAAGCATTTTTGTTTCATCCCCTTCCTCAAGAGCTCGAATGTCCTCCGAGAGAGCTATAGCTTCCTGAAATAATGCCTCTTAGATAAATAAGGCTTCGTGCAAAATCTGGTGTCAGCTCGACCTCTCCTTTCCCTTCGCCACCCTCTCTTCCACTTCAAAATAAGTTGTGATTCGAAGAGGAGCTGGTAACAGGTTATCTGCTCTAATATCATCAATTCAATATATGCTTATGCCTTACCGAGTCACAACCTTTACGATAAAATAGTTGAACATTATCTTCAAGAACAAAGCAAATTATGATAGACTTATTTTCACTAGAACCTCAATTCCATAATGCATCTGAAGAGATTTAAGTGAATACATAGAGTCGATAAAAATTATTTTTCATTAGGAAACTCGAATCAATGGGAAATAATTAAACTTTTCCACATTTGGTAAGCCAGATCTGGCTGATTCTGCGTAAATACTATAACAAGTTTCTTGGATGAATTGGCAAGATGTGCTCATTGGGATTCATTTATTCCGTCAATCGATCAACAAATAAAAGGAACATAAAAAATAAAGCGTTTACAGCCGAATCGAATTTGATTACTCAAAAATCTCCTAGAGAGACCTTTCTGCATTCGATCAGTGTACAACGCTACTCGATCGCTCATAAAATGAACGTAAATTTTTTTGCACGTTTAAGTAGCGAAAACTCTCTCAGCTGCAATTGAATCAATTAGGAAGTTCATGTACTCAAACTGTGAATTGCATCTATTAGATTTTATTGCTGAAAATTCAGTGGTTAATGAGTTGGAATGATGTGCTAGCCGAAGAGACATACACAAACACAACGCCGCTATAATGCCTTCTGAAAGGAAACTTGTGAAACTCCATTAAAATAATGTTTGAGTATGAATACCTTGAAGGCAGAGAAAAGACCTTGTCCTTCTCCCTTCAACGCAACACCGAGGCATTCCGGTCGTCGAATCAAAAGACGAATGACGAGATTCGCATTCTCTTCAACACTTTCGCCGTTGATCCAGACACAAAAGCGCAGAAAATCGATGTAACGCTCACCTTCAACCGGATCCCATCCCAAATCCGGATATCCTTTCGCAATTAACTCCGAATTCGGCTGCAACAATTCGATATTTAAGCAACAAAACATGCCGAATATGAGTGATATCAAATTATGATGCGAAACATCTCGAAAAAAGGGCACAACGCCTTGAAGCTCGAAAGAAGCGTCCATCTTTCTCCTACGCAAAGATATCTTTAAATTCAATGTGAAAAAAAAAGTTCTGCTTTGCACAATTTTTTGTTATGCACGTTCTGGTCATATTCGTGAAATATGAACATTACCTGCAAGCCGCATCTGCTCAGGTAAACAGCCACCTTATCCAGCTCCTCCTCCTTCAGCGCCAACGCCAACTCATTGTTGTCCATGAAACTCGAGTATGCTACATCGAGCGGAACAGAACCTGTAATATTTGGTATGCAAGCGCTTCGCGCTTCACGACAAATAAAGCATGAGTGTGATTCCCCAAATTGACAACAATCAACTGAAACACCTCATATAGCTTAGAGTGGCGGAAGGAACACAAATATAGGCGCAGACACGGCCGTCATAAGGCACCTCCAACAGCTGGGACTATATTTTGAGGGAAGTAATATCATATTACCTATATTTCGAAGTACTTTAACAATCGGCCTGTCTTTCATATGTAAAGATATCATCTCACTCAAAACGCTTCAGTGATTGCTCTTCTATAAGATACCTCATTTACGTGTTCTGCCACGAAATGAAAATGTAATGCTGCTACTAAAAACCACATTTTCTATTTAAAATATATCTTACAATCCTAAATGAAGGAGGAAACACAAGAAAGGAAACTAAGGAAGTGAAAAATAAACGAAGAACACAAGTTCATTTGGGGCTCAATGACACGAAAACATTAGCAGCAAACTATTGGAGCNTTAGCAGCAAGAGGCAATATGATGGGATGCACCTCACTTCCAGAAAACTGTGGTTTTTAGCTCAACCTTTCGCTGTTTCTCATACTATTAGCTCACCTACTGATTACGCTGTAGATATTTTAATAGGGAACAAAAGCAATAAAGTGGAAAAAAGACCTCTAAGACTAGGACGTGCGAGTAGCATTGTGGCATTGTCAAGCAAGAACGACAGATGCTCAAACATCGCCTTTTGATTTTGTCGTGATGTTCGGCAGAAATAACAAAGGAAACGTGAACACGCAACAACCATCTCCGATGCATCCTTAAATATTCATTTCTTTTTTCTTTCTTTTTTTCTCAAATTCTTGAACGCATAAAAAGTTTAAAAAAACAAATATTCAGTAAATTATGAGATATTTTTAGTAGCCATTAAAAAATTCTTCGTTTTGATAACTAACAATCTGGATGAGCGACTAAGATGTCCTCAACAATAAATTTGATTGGCTTGTTGGGATGGAATTTGGTCAGCTGATAAGTGATTAAAACTTCGCTGATTAATGATAAACACGGGAACCAAAAAAAAATTCGAGAACAGCTTGACGCAGATGGAACACATTCGTCGCAATGTTTTTCGAGGATTCCTACTCCACGAAAAGCTTGCTGTCTTTATTTATGTCTGTCTGATATTAGAGGCTTGTGTCTCAAATGATCAACCGATTTTGTACCAAAGGTGATAATTTAACAAAAATGTCATTTGTACCAACAAAAAGTTTTTTCTTTCACGAACCTCTTCATTGTCATCGACTAAATTACAATCATTTTTATTAAATGAATGAATAAAAATAGATGTAGTATAAATTACTTATAAAGAGAAAATGAAGATCAGATGACTGAGGAAGTATTCCGCACTGAAATTGTTAATTACAAAAAGTTGAACTTCTGCTCAGTATTTCTATTCAATTTATTTTTTCTCTTTAGCAAAATCCATTCATTTCCACTCTTTTATTCGTAACAATGAGTATTTTAGCAGAAAAAATTGCAACTTTTGCCGATATATCAGCAAAAAACTTGATAATCAACAAACCAATAGAAATAATTTAATTAGAATTTAAAAAAGAATATGCCTTATTATTCTCGCTCGGTGATGATTGCTCTCCTCCTTCATGTTCAGCGTGTTCAGCAGTTCCTTGCTGTGCAGTGAGAATATTCATCATAATGGTCATCACATCCTCATGCACCTTTAGTAGTCGCATTAAATCCGGATGTTGGAAAAATATTCGATTATTCATCAGTTGCCTATAATCAAATAAATATTGCAGTATTGCGATTAGCTGAATGGTTGAATTGCCGATGCTTAACCTCCACATTCAATGAGTGTGTTAAATGATTTTTGCATAAATTTACATATCTCAATAAAATCCGGTTTTCTGCTACACTGAAACCATCGATCACTGTTGGGGAAAAATCCAATACTCACCTCAATCAGGTGAGAGGTGGGATGGTAGGCAGAGCAGGTATTACTTTAAATACATCATAGGGAACTAGTAAAGAAAGCCAATCAAGCACAGTCTTTCGCAATATGTTGTCAGATTCGCATGCAACGTTTTTCTCTGTTTATCCTCCCCTCTCCTTCCAGCCCACTGTTTCATCTACACACCAGTTTTGGAGAGATTGGTCATAAGAGTTCATAAGCACTGTAGCATCGGATACAGTACAAGGCTCCTATAGCACAATTGCTCCTAAAACAAAATATTCAGTATCTCCATAATATAGTTAAGGGTCCTCAAACCCTCACCAATTATCAGTGAAATTTGTTGAAATGCACTAACCAAAGACCCCTTTTGAGAACGGCCTCCTCGGTGCTTTCGAACTGAACATTAAGAAGTTCGCGAACTTGCATAAGATACTCAGTAAAGTTTTGCACATCGTTCATATTTCGCTCATGCAAGACGTACGTTTGTGACATCGCTTCCATCAACTGCAAAATATCCATCATCTCAGATCATCTACAATTTCAGAAGCACTCAAAGTAGGCACTCTAAGGAAATAATGCGGTAATTTACAAGATGACATGTATATAACACCTAGAGGTGCATAACATCCGAAGCGAATTTCTCTGCTAATCTACACACTTTATTCGTTCCCTTTATTCTCGGCTCATTCTCTGTTGCTAACTCACTAAAGTGTTCGATACAGTAGAACAGTAATTACTGTATTATCAAAAGTCATGATCAGCCCTTATGACGCCGTTGCAAAAAATTCTTTGACCACAAATTTATGGCAAAGTGACGAAAGTGCACGAAGAAATAAAAGCTTCTATGGAGATCGCTAGCTCTAGTTAATGAACGAAAAGAGTAATAAAAACGTATAATAAGATTTAAATTCATTTCAAAAAATCGTACAAACCTCCGCAACACCCGAATATTGTCGCAATAGCAGGCTGAACATTTTACGGATCAGCGTATGGCTCTCTATCAATGAGCCTGCAGACCAACTTTTCAGCATATTGATAATCATACGCCTGGAAAGTAGGATTTCATTTCACATTGTTTTGACGGTAATGATTCAGAAATGAATAAATATTTATTTTTTTTAGATTTATCCAATGATGGGATGACCAGAACCAAGATTTTTATAGTCTCAAGTAATGTGAAGAAATTACTACTGAATTCAAATTGAATAGGTAAATCTTTGACGTTACTAAGGAATATTTAGTACCGAAATTGCAAACGTTCTTATAACACAGCTAATCGAATTTTCCTCAATGACAAATGGGTAATAACAACGATTCACCGCTAATAGGCGAGTAAAGTAAACTTCCTGCAAGATATTGCAACAATAAGGCGAAATGAATGAAGTAAAAAATATGAAATACTGGTGACCGATGTAGTATTAATCTAATTGATTATCAGCGTATCAAAAGAATAAATGCGATTGAACCATTGATCAACGTATTGCATAGCAAAATCTCTTGCCTGTTCTACATTCGTATGTTGTATTCCAATCAAGACAGTCGTATTCAGCAGTTTTTCATTACAATCAATAATGTTCCCTCTCATGAAAATGAAGTAAAAGAAAATTTCCAACTGAGTACCCTTGAACGGCATCATCATAACTGAAAACTGCCTTATCCAACACACAGACTGCAAGTCACTTTACGTATCACCCTGAATACTGTCGAGCAACATTCGAGATTTCAAAAATCGTCNCGCTTAAGTGTATTAAAATTCGTCATTTCTGAAGCTTGAATAATGCATATATATATATATATATATATATATATATACAAGCACAGTATTCATTCGACAGTTATTTGAAATCGCTCACCTGTAATTTTCAGTGCCCATATGTTCAACGCTGTCATCCTTCTGTGGTGGAGCGGGAGGTACTTTAATGACAAGCTGCGCCAGGTTGTCCACCCAGGAATTCTCTTCCTCGAATGGAATTACCTCCACGCTTTCATCGGTCTCTTCTTGCGTGCACCTTATTTTGCTCACCAAAAGTGAACAAAACTCCCTAGAAAATGACCAATAATGCGAAAAGAAAACAAAGCAGAAATGGAAAATTAATCATTTTCCCCTTCCTTCCCATCCTCCCCTCTACATCCACAAGACTTCTATTCTTCCGAAAAAAAACCTGTAACCACAAAAAGCGATCTCTAGACAGTTTCCCAACATTAACTTTAGTCATATCAGATTCACATTGGAATTACTCGAATTGCCGACTTTTAGCACATGCAAGCCCTGCACAAAACAAGTCAGCCGGAATGAACTCTACCTGAGCCGTTCCTGGAGGGTTTCATCCATAGGACACTGGTCGCACTCGACGTCATCGTCCAACACTATACCGACACTGTTATCTACTACCGCCTTACATTTCAGCAAACGGAACATCTAAAATCAACATTTCAAAGCATCGATATAAATTAAGAGTAATAAATCCATAAATAATGACAAAATGAAAAGTCTTCCTTTTGAAAGGTTGAGTAACTTTTCAGGATCTCTCACTCAAGAGCATTCCCAGCAGTGAGAAACAAACGAAACAGCGCAGCTTATATGCATCAAAATATGTATTAGGCTGGTTAACAGGTTGTATTAGTTTTCCTTTCAAATAACATCATGCATACTGCGGAGTGGGGAAATCAGTGACAATCGATGATGTGGTGTTGCAAAATTCCCTTCCCAAATTGAGGTGCCAAGCATGCGCGAAATAAGTATTTGGCGAGTTGACGTCACGCTTTATAATCGTCAAGGATTCACTCCACAGCATATCTGACAATAGACCCGAAGAAAGCTCATTGAGAAATATAACATCTCTAACTACGAGGGCATGAAGGAAGAATCTGATATGTATTTCGTCTCGAAGCTGAAAGTATCCTGCAGTAAATGAAAATTTCAAGCAACTGAATGATTCTAACCTGCGATTAAAAACAAGAATAATATTTCTGCTGTCGATTAAAGCAGTACTCATTTGGACAACGAAACAGAAATGTTGTTTATTGTGAAAGATCGATGAGGAATTATCTGAAGCAGCTTTCTGGCCAAATTAATAGACGCAATTCCTTCATTAATGCTCACCTGTTCTTTAGGAGGACATCTGAATTCTTTTGTTCGTCTTGCTGCTTCAGCGGGTGGCATATCCGTTTGCTTTATATCCATATATCTATAGATTGCTTAATATCATAAAAGCACAGAAACATACGATTTATTCAGCTGTATCAATAAGTTAATAGGGCTATATTTCATCACATAACTATACAATACTTATTTTAATTTCTTTACAATAAATAGAAAATGAATTTAATGAAAAATGGTGATATTTGTAGTATGCAAGAAGGAAATCAAATAAAAACGGCATATTCGACTTAAACAGCAAAAGTAAGCGAGCAGATGTGGGCCTACCGGGCGCATTGATCTTGTTGTAGATCGCCGACAAAAGTCTCCGTGAAGGCGACAAGCGATTCGATACGATGTCGCAGTTGGATATCGCAAATATTGTCGAGAATGTTCACCAGTTGAATTTTCACACCCTCCGCTAATTCAATTTCGGTTAATCCCTTTTGCATTGTTCCTAAAATTTAAATATTCAACTAATTCGCTTTTCTAATTTAGACAGTATTTATGTGATGAATTTATATTGAGAATTTATGCTATTGCCCATAGCGATAAGCTGAAACCAATAAACTAATAACGGAAGACTTTAATGTTTTCTTGAAAGAAATGAAAAATAAACATGGTCCTTATAATCTCATCACCGAACTATAGTACTTAATAAATATCACTGTCAAAATACTGTACAATAGCAGTACATTGCAAACAATCCAGTATTTCGTTATGATTGTAAAGCATGTTGCGAAAAACTTTTTATGAGCTGAGAAAAAGGGTTTTGGAATATGAGTTCCCTCGTCCGTTAATTCAGACTACTCAAAATTCTAGGATCAAACATCATATTCCTGAAACAAGAGCATTTGCGGCTAATGTCACAAATAAGCTTAGCCTTGTAATTAGCCGAAAAGAATTGTATTCACCAGGTTCATAGTTCTCATCGAATGCGGATGGATGTATCAACTTCATCACGTATTTGAGGTCGTCATCTTCGATAAGGCCAACAACAAGCAAACAGTTGAACAGCTTGAACAATGGTCTGAAATATTCAGATTCACCAATTTAAATCTTAAGTGGGAACATCACAAATATGANNNATATTCAGATTCACCAATTTAAATCTTAAGTGGGAACATCACAAATATGACCTTAAAATACATCGATTGGGAATTTCTGCTCAACGTTCATAATGCATCTGCAACTATACATTATGGAAACCCCTATGCCAAGCCACTTCAGGCAAACCTCTAAGCAACAACACAGTTTTCGGTTTGAAAGCTAAAACTCTTGCCCAAGTAGTCTTTCTCTCGCGTNGCAACAACACAGTTTTCGGTTTGAAAACTAAAACTCTTGCCCAAGTAGTCTTCCTCTCGCGTTTTTTGAATTTCATTGCGCATCGACAACCGGGAAAATATGGTATTTGATATGTTTGAGTAGAAAAGAGAATATTATTGTGCCCTTGTACTAACGTTATCGGTTGAAGAGGCTCAACTCAAATAAGTATTCCTTACGCACGATAGATATCATTATCTAAGCCATATTCAGCTACTATTCATCAAATTTATATGCTTGCTTTCTAGTGGCACCGGCACTTACTTACTAGCAAGCCTTCATTTCATCGAATATCTGCAACTCTCTTTTCCTCCTGTTATCATCGCTAACTATAATATTTCATTGACAGCTTCGGTGGCCTCGAACCAAAAGTAGAGGAAATATATGTTTAGTGAGTTTAATAAATGAAAAATGTGGAATTAGAAAATGAAACATAAATAAATAAAAAGATGAGGAACTCACTCGAAATGATTCAAATTGTTGCCTCCGATGAGATCTCTACAGTTGATCACCGCATGTTCGGTAGCACTTTTCAATGCGCTCATTACATATGTCTTCAGTGCTGCGAAATTAAATTGTGGAGGAAGCAGATTCATATCATCGTCGCGACCAAAACTGAATAAAGCAGCATTGATTTAATTTTTTAAATATTCAAGAAATAGGTTCCAAATTTATTCAAACATACTTCTTCACGATAATTATATTGCATTTCGACGGATTGTGTTGAAATTGTACAAAATATTTTACGCTAATAGACTGTACTGATGTTGTTCTACAGTTATCATGCTGAGAGAATACTTTTAAACTTTTGATTGTGCAACTGTACGACATTAGGTTATTTTGTAAAGGTTTTTATACCAAATTATATATTTCAAGTATAAAGAATAAAGATTAGGACTAACGGGTAGCTTAAAAAGTGTTGCTTAATTCAGAGCTGTAATGCAATCGCATATGATACCACATCAATATCTTACTCTACAATTTCACGGTTTTGAAACAACTGAAAAGCCCAAAACTTTTCATGATTCATAAAGAAAAGCAATCTTCCTACCCAAATGAGATCAAGCAGTGCTTAAAATGTGCTATTCAGCTGGCTACGTTTTGCTGATTGTTCCATGAAGAGACACTGTTTGGAGATGTAAATAATGGTGATATGAAATAGTCAACAAGAATAGTTAGTAATTGCGTTTACTTTGTTTGAACTTCACTGCAGGCCATCACCGGTCGAATAGACACCGATTCGCCATATATCTGTGGGAAGCGATCTTCAGCGTTCGGATCGAAGACATTCTTTGTTTGAAGCTCTTTCACCAATGGAATAACGTATTCATGAGCACCAGATATCCTTGCATCAACATGTGTTTTCAGATGCACTGCTATAAGGAAGTCATGGAAGCCTTGACGCATTGGACCAGAAAGATCTGAAAAATTATATTTATGCAATATTATCGACTATTATTGCAGTCATACAATAAATACCACAAGTTACAATCGCCATTGTGCATCAATACGGCCAATTGCAACTGTGGCCGTGTAACGTTATCGATTACAATTGCAACCGTTAACAATTCATGCGTTATGTTTAAAACAGCAACAAATTTATGTGATAGAAAGATGCCGAAGATGCGCAGTTCGATATCACTGCTGAACAATCTTGTTTGCCCCCTTGTTTCAGTTATTTCCTCTCCCAAGTGCATAAAATCGTTCAAAAATGATCAGAAAAATGCCTGTATTTTAGATCTCTATTATATACACAATGTTCTTCAAAGAAACATACAAATTTCTTAAAACATCAGAGGTTTCTCTCGGATGTTCTTTGCGATGCTATGGGGATTCCCTATTGACAATGCTGTTATTACTTACTTTAAGATTGCATGATTTTCTCGTAGAAACCTACAAGGGAAAGAAGAGAAGAAACATTTTGCATTTACCGTTTGTGATTTCGAAACTTTGAAAATTGCGGGATTTTTAAAGTTTTCATTCAAAAACCTCAAAACACATTCAAAGAATATTATTGAAAATAAAATACTAATCAATAATTGTATATTTGAATAAAACATTTCGATTGGTTGGGAAATATCGTCTCAAGCGTTCAGAAGTAAACAACTTACAATGACTTTTGATGGCGTACATGAGCTGATCTTCACCAACATGCCCACATAGAATATGTGCCACTTTTTGATTTCCATGAGCAGCTAATTTGCAATAAAGATTTAGCGTTTGTCTATGGAATGTCAAGTAGGCAGGTTGCTCGATGATTTCCAGGATATCATAGCTCATATCTTTCTCCGGCACATAAATTGACATGATGCATACCGGATCATCACATAGCACCGACCAACCTAAAAGAAACCCCCATAAACTATCCGCTTTATTGACACTTCTCCTATAATCCTTTCAAAGAAATTCGAAAAGTGAGTCTTAGAGTTGTTTCTGTGACTAATAACAGCCATCATATATAGCTGTACATTAGAGCATTGAAGACTGAGGCTTTATTAATCAACAAATAGAAAACAGCATAACATCTCTGATGCAATCTGAGTAAAGCTTACCCCTGACATCAGACAGCTTCAACGCAGTCGTTCGAAGGCATTCATTCGGCACCCTTGCCCAATGGAACGGCTGGAGTTTCTCGACGGTTAAGCGAGGCGGACAGAACGGCACAAGACTCTTACGGGAAGATTTGAACATTGCCGATGATAATGGGAACGTGTACTGCAATTTGAAATATTCACCAAAGAAACACGACGTTGTTAGGAATATTGTAGTGAAAATAATACGCTCACTTCACTTTTCGTTCCTCTCTCCTGTTCTACTTCACCCTATAATGGGAATGCACATCAGCTTTTCTATAGATCTTCCACGCCTTTATTCCAGTGGGCAACATTTCACAAAAAATTTCCAACAGTTTAGAAGCACAAGGAAAAGATTGGTGTGCCAAAATAGTTGCCGAGTACAAAACTTGTTAAAGTGGAATAATCTGGCTACTCACAATGTCGTTCATATATAGAGTAAAAGATCAACAATAACTGAATAATGTATTGCAAGAAATCGTGCCTTAATTCTTCCAAGCTCGAATTGTAGAATTTCTGAAGCGGTTGGTGCAACAAAGGCTGCTGGATAGAGCATTGCACCCGGCTCGAGCTAAAAATAGCTGCAAATGAGCGAAACGCTTAAGAGACGCGAATATTGCACATTACCGACAACAATCTCAGAAAATTAAGCAAATCCATTCTCCAAAAAAAAAACTCATAATTAAATTTTTAATGTTTATAAAAACAATAAATACCAAAAATAATCAGCAACGCAATGTGAAATATGGATTGCAACAAATATTCACACTCGTCATTGCAAGATGCAAAAAAAAATGATAAAAAAATCTCATCATAGCAATTGAGTAATTTTTCCCTAAGGAAAACAGTTCAGAGGAAGAAAATTACCAATTTACCTTGAATCTGATTCCCGTATCTTGACCAGCCGCAAGGAATGATAATTCACCAATTGATGTATCGATAATACAACCAATAAGAAGGCCAGAAACTTTTGTATTTGCTGCATCGGGTACCGATTGAAGCAATTCAGCAGCGTTCATTACATAGCAATTACGATACTCCAAACTAAAAACAATATTGTCTCACTAAACATTATTCGATTGATATATACATATTTTATATAAACTCCAATGTGGAAGGTATTAAGGAAATGATGCTGGTGAAAGGAAATTACAAATTCCACAACATATATCACTCGAATTTTTTTCGAACGGATTAACTTTGCAGAAAAAAAAACTATGTAAACGGAAGAAAAAATAATTTAATTTTTTTCATATCGCTTATAATGGTAAATCGTCAGCATATGTTGTCGGTCACAATCTTTTAAACGATAATATGCCAGTTAGATTACCAGTGAATAACATTGTTTCAAGCAATTGCTTCGACACTATCAACAAGGACAGCAAATCAGGTTTGTAACTTTCTTCCACCGAAACTGAAATTGTTCTCTCAAATAACTTCATATACGTATAGCCACACGCTATCATCACCACCATTAATTATGCTACACTGGACAGTTAATAAGTGAAGTAGCTGGAGGTATGTCTCTGTAGGCTACGTCTATGGCAAAGATCGAACTTGAATGAAAGTTTTTCCAAGCAAGCGTCTTATTAACTCGACTATGCTCTTTTTGAATCGCTTTCTATTGCGCAATTCAGCGAACTAACCGAATCAAGTGGGAAACATTTGTGAAACATTTCCTAATGGGAAAACGGCAAACGATTTGCAAATGATGAAATAGGCAGTAGATGACCTCTGAATGGAGTTTCCATATTGATCCATCTCTTGAAAGCGGCATCGTCGTACAGCTTCACTTGCATTGAAATCAAGTGCATGAAAGTGATATTTGGGTGTGACCCAACCTACCCAAACACTCGCCGGATCTTGACCAGGGAAAATACGAACACCATAATAAAACTCATCGATCTAAAAGTAGAATATCCGTCCGAGTACCATAGAACTAAATAAAGAGGCAACCTTTATTTGGACCAACATATTCGCTATCTCTTGATATCTCTTAAGTCATCTCCATACCTCCATCAAGTGTAATGCCTCCTATGCGAATAAACATCAATTCATTAATTCCTTCACTTACTCATAATGGTTTCGTTGATTAGACTCAATTGGCTCTAATGATGCGAAAAAGAAGATGCAATGATCCTATGCATCCTCTCCTCATCACTCATCTTCGATGCTATAATAAGAGGTCTAAGAAGCGAATGGCATATTTAATGAGTTAACGAAATTAATGGGATTTCATCAAGAAGTGTGCTGTGAAACGGCGGTCCCAAAATATTCATTCGAAGAGATTTATTGATGAGAGTTTAATTTGAGAACTAACNCCAAAATATTCATTCGAAGAGATTTACTGATGAGAGAGTTTAATTTGAGAACTAATTGAACAAATTCCATTAGTTCCAGATTTCTGCAAAGTATTCCATAGATGAAAGCAATCTATGGAGTGAAAAAAAGACTGCCACAATGTGAAAAGTTCAGAAGTAAACTATAATAAATATAAGAAAATTGAAAATGCAAGATGATGAAAGGAAAAGAACAATAGGACTCATAGTCTTCGAGTTGAGTAAACCCTTATAGTCTCCTATCTGCAGTGAAATGAGCGCCAATACAATAGTACAAAGCTATGCAGCTGGAAACTACATTTTACAATCGCTGAGTGTGCTCACATTGATGGCCTGGTAAACCTACGCTCAAGAGTTGAAAACAAACGGACGCCATGAAGGGTGCACAGTGGTTCATGTGGTTTAATCAGCAGTGCATTGAAGGCAGCAAATATACTTAATTCCATCTACAGGAAAAATTTTATCTTTCGCTCAAACTTCAAACTTCATTTTAATAAGGGAAGGAGGGAAGGGCAAGAGAGAAAAAGGAGCAGACAGAAGGGAAAGAGATGACGATTATTCAAATAAGCATTAACCTGATCAGCGAGCTCGGTCATTGCCTGCACATCATCCTCAGGGACGCCACCTTCGACTGTTGCGGAAGTCTCCAGGGCCAGAATCGATGGTCTGCGATTTTCGATCAGCAGAGATGCTGGCGAAGCTGGTAAAGGAGCTGCTGTTTCTTTCTTCTTTTTCTTCTTTAGCGAAGCCTTCTTCAACAGCGATTGTCGACCCGGACCCGACAACGGCATATCTGAAGAAGTGTGCATTGAAATGAGCAAAGAATTCAAGAAATGCTTAAAAGTCACAAATAACAGAGTGATTTTCATTTCATCCATCTTTTTCTGCCTCACCATAACTCATCTCTTTCTATCTTCCCATGGCAATTTTCCACTTACTGGCATGCATAAAGTGATCGTTTTTGAGCACCGAAGCTGGCAATACTCCCTAACGTATAGCATTAACAATAAAAATTAAAAGTAATCCATAAGTATCAATTACGATGACGGAACAATAGAAGCATTAACAGAACAAATTTTATGCTGTTTTTGCTGTTATGCTTCTCTCTTTTCAAAACAGTATTAGAGTATCCATTTGAAAAACTGCCTAATAAGAAAGTTAAAACTCCCAATGAGCTATTAAATCTCTCTTTCTCTCCAGATAAATGGGCATCATATCAATTCCTTCAATAAACCCGAGATAATAGGCAAGTTCTTTTTATTTCGCAGATGATTAGATTTCTTTAACGCACAGCACTATACCATGGCCTAAAGCGTCCCTCGATCCAGACGATGGGCCGATATTCTCTGCTTCTATAGAGCTTGCATCCAGACTTGTTGACGCTTTCGCACCGACGTTCTGCAATGTTGGCGCACGAGTATCGGCTGTTCGCTTACTCTCTACTGGAGTACTCTCTCTGCAAACAGTGTCACCTCAAGAAGTGCAATATTCATTTTTGAATTCATCCGTTCAGTGCATACAATTAAGAAACATCTTGGATCTATGTCTAAGGTGACATATTTCCAGGACAGCACTGTTGAAGGTACATCCGGATAGTCGATTGACCTAGTACGCCTCGCAAGATCTAGTGGGGAGTATTCTGATACTGTTGAATTATAGCATCGAACACAATAAAAATTATCAAGGCGGAGTGAATGCTAAGCAATTGCCTCGAGTCATGAAACATAGTCAAGAATAATTAATGCAAAAATTGACACCAATAGAACACCTGATGAATATGCAACGAAACATGACTATTATTAAGCATTAGTGAGAATTCGAAAACATATTCCCGGAAGTCGGTTGTTCATGAGACTCAAAAAATATTATTGCATAAATGATGGAGTTGTTATGAAAATTTAATAAAAAATTCTAAAAACTAACAAAACCGATTGCATTATTGCAGATGATGAAACATTCATTTGTAATACTTTGACGTATGAAATATTAAAACAGAGCCGTTTTAATCATTAGAGCAATTGCATCATTAATTAACTTAGTTAATGAATGCTGATTTATTCGGTAGAGCAATAAAAGAAAGCAAATCCGTAGAGCAAATTAAGGAAAAGAAAGCAATTTACTGAGAAGAATTGAGGGGCAAGAAAGTGAGAAAAACCTACGCTGATTTTTTCTTCTGATGGCCTTCTCTGAAACGTGCCATGAGGCCAGTTTTCTTTTGTTGTAGTCCTTTGCCATTCACATCTTTCATTTTATCCATCATTGATGTTCGCTCCTCACTCGGTATATCGATAAGCGATACTGGCCTTTAAAAAGTTATTTCCGGGATCGATTTGAACTTGAGAGATGATGAGACGCTTTTTGGCGTAGCATATTCAACTCATGCACGATGTAAAGCCAAGAAAAGTGCACTCATAGGCGATGGCAGCATAGAAGTGGTATATGGGAGTTTCCACTGAGGAAATCATAACAGAGGGCGAAAGCTTAGCGCATTATGCCAAGCAATGCAAATTCTTGTACTGAACATAGTGCTTTATGTCGTATCGCACTAATGCAAAACGTTATTATCTCTTTCTATTCGGGCTCTACTAAAGGTGATCATGATCCAGCACAAATGGGAAAACAGCGGGGCGAGGCATCATAACCAACCGCAGCTCAATTGCTCTTCATTCGGACCTACTTCACCTACTTGCTATGTTTTCATCGAAAAATAGAACTTCAATACTTGAAACGAGTAATGCTATTTGATGAGAATTTTAAAAAGTGAAAAGCACAGAGGGAATTTTCAGCAGTGAATGGATTTTATATTCAAATATTGTTTTGCATAAAAATGCACTATTGTCTTCGAGATTGCTTTTCACATACCATTGATGAATACCGCAATGAGTTTCGGCCTTTATATCATAATCTATGCTTCCTTTTAGATTGGATTTACCAAGTGCTAAAATGTTCTCTTTTCCGATATGCATCCATCAAGCTTATATGCCTTCATTCAATAAATTTTCTTTTACACTCAATTGATACCGCAGTGATCAAACACAATTTTGCCTAAGATGTGTAAGATTTCTGTTCCGAAAAATATATGGATCCTCATGTAATGGAACAATAAAATGATGTGAAAATATTGGGCAATATTTTTTCCTCGTCGATCACATTCCAACATGATGGTCCGTTCCGTTGAGTTTATTGATGTAGATTCGACTAACTACCCGACACATCTATGAGTGAATAAGCATAATAATAATATATGACTGGCGCTAAACCAACCTATAAATAATGAGTCTAATGAAAGCTGATGATGCCATAACCTCCAAGTACTTCGATCTATGCAAAGCACTCATCGGGATTTTCGAATGTTGTTGTTGATAACAAAAGAAGATTTCCACCTGGCCACTGTATTATATGCATCTATTGCCCTTGCCACATAATGTATTCGCTGGGTGGCATTAGCACTGTGGCATGCACAGTTCAGTAGAAATAAGGCTATCTTTCAAGCGAATCTAAGGCGTGCAAAAGAAATTGCGTGCAAACGAGCGTTGCGTTACCATCGCAGAGGAGAGAGAGGACAACACTAATCGCTCGCATAGTGATCGAACTGAAATATGCAAATAGGGCAGGAGCACCAATACCGAGAATCGAAACACTAGAAGTTATCGGAAACTGAAACACCAAAAAAGAATCAGAGGCTTCCAATTCGTCTCTATTCTGAACACGATGCAAGCGTTTAGTATCAATGCTGCATGCCATCGCAGAATTTGCGTAGTTTAGCTTAGGCGAGGTGATATTTGGAACACCTCTGTGTGGTAATGTCGATCCACGTGTTCAATTCTTGAGGGTCCTCACCGTCGAGCGGTAACCAGGTAAGAATTGTCTCATCAAAACCACACATACCATAATCGAGAAGAGTCAACACTCTACGACGTTGGCTGTACGACACACACATCGGTTAGTCATTAGCACACACCTACATACACTACACTTTTATTTTTATACTTTGTATATAATAGATAACAGTGTGACGATATAGAACAATTTCTACATTCAGCATATCGTTTCATACGAGTGATTTTAAGGTTTAACATGGAGGATAAGCTTTAACTTAGAGTTGGAGGTTTGTTTGAGTTGGAGTTCGTAGTGATCGTATATCCACTAAATGACATGCTCGCCCCAATAATTCATCTTATTAGCATAACTGATTCAGTATGCTTGAATTAGGTAAGGAGTATCCGTATTGATCATTAATAATGGTTATATAATAAATTATAAATGGATAGGACTCTTTGTGAATCGAAGAATGAAACTGATAAGGAAAATTGTTGGAAATGTCATCGTTGAGATGTTTTCAGAAGGATTCAATTTTTCAATCCAAAATTTTTATCACAACTTTTTTTTCACCATAAAAAATATCACTATCGATTTTTCAAAGAAACTATTTGATAAATCGCTTCAAAGTTCTCAGTGAATTTTTTGTGTTGGAATATTAAAATACGAAAATATTTTCGGAATTGATTTTCATCCGAATAGAAACAAAGAGAAAACCTCACAAAGATAATCACAGCACAAGCATAGATACATTCACATACATGCACTAATTGTCCTCTAAAAGAAACATCAATCGTTATCAGGCAATTTCATTCACAACTTCAAATTCGATGTTCTATAGTTTGTGAATTCAATTATGAGATGAAGAAACGAGCCTCCTAAATGCAAATAATCTATGTAACTACCAATAACCTAAGAGTCCTTAAACTATGGCACTTCCCAACTATGGTTTTGAGGAGTATCATCTGGTTTTAAGAATCACACAAAAATCCTTATTTGCCCTGCAAGGGGTTTTTGTTTGACATTAGTCTATTGTATCATAAAGTATTTATGGTTCAAAACTCAACTCTCAGTGCAACTGAACATCAAGGTCCACGTTTTTGAACAGGTGGACAACACATATTTCCGCCACGAATGAAAAAGTACCTTGAGGCAAACGAAGATGGAAACAACAAATGAACTGAACAACACTATCAAACGTGGCCGTTGGGACAGAAAAAGAGTTCTATACAGGTATTCAGTTCTGAAGTGAAAACAGTTTTAAGGATTACTTTTATCCTCAAAAAGGACAACATCTATTAGAGAAAGAAACGACACACAACATTAAGGAATAATCACCGTGCCGGAAACGTTCTAACATGCTGAATATCGCGGTTGCAATCGTTATAAAATCAATGAAAATCAAAATCAAAAATCAATGTTCAAATTATACTGATTCTGATATTGTCATACTGAAACAGGTACCGGTATTGGCTCAAGGTCGTAGTGATATAGTAGAAAACGTAATCAATTACCTGATGGCAGGATTTTCGGTGACAGGATCATGTGAGGGATCCTCAAAGGATGCCTGCTTCGACTTTACCATCAAGACAGTATCGTCGTCGTCGCTGTGTTTGAATGCCGATAACAATGACTTGCCAAGCGACTTCTGAAAACAGCCAGTTTTCGAAGATTATTATTGATGAAATAGGTTCACAGATCAATCGAATTTGATCGAAAAGCCATCAACCCAAACTGAACATAATATTGGTGGATTCATACATTCGCACGATCGAGGATAGCCTCAACCCACCC
>JAARMF010000200.1:108367-124615 GCA_022844705.1 Toxascaris leonina | reverse complement strand
GGCGTGCAGTCGTGTGCCACAACACAGCCTATGCATCCTTCACGAAGTGATCTCATGGTAGGCAAAAAGTCAAGTACCTTCTCCGATAACACCGCTAACAGGCCTTAGAAGACCCACAAAAAAATTTGCCCAAGCGTTTGGAGCCCTTCGCGAAACGACAGCGAATGATTAAAACCGCCTACAGCTAACGAATGATCAACTACCCAAGCAATATTTGTCGTTCACATTGCAGTTCCCGAAAGCAAACAACCCGTCCACCTCTATGCAACAATCCAATGAAATTGTACGCCACAGGCAAAAAGCTAACACTTTGCAGCTCGCAGAGGGATGGAAATGTCATATTCCCTACCCGAGCAGCTTTTAGATGCATACCCATTAAGACTTCTGAGGGAACATTACTAACTTGGCTTGGGCATAAACAATCGCAACGAATAGCACTCATTTAAATTTGAGTCGAAAAGAGTGAATCGGCGAGTTGAGTCGTGAACGAAGTTTTTCATACCAACGCCGAATAACGGGCTGTAGCCACAATGAGCATTTTAAACTAAGAGACCACGTTGCTGAAAATGCCACAAGCTTCCAAATTATACACAAGGACCATGAAACGCGATCAACAGTTACGTATATGAGCGAGCGCCTATTCCGGATGCTTTTGGCTCTTACGCGAAAATGAGGGACGTGCAGGTTTGTATGAGTGAGGAGGACCGTTTGTGCAGCGCTTCCGCTAGCCAGCGTATTGCAACGTCATAGAAGGAAATCAGTGGTTCCTCTCAGGGATGCGAATCAGAATAAACAATTTCATCTTTGTAAATGACAAACTGCCATCAGATTTTGCTTCATATGAGTCCCTCAACAAAGCGCTCCAGGATTAGATCGCGCGAAGATAAACATGATTCATACTTTTTAACGATACCCTTCAAGAAATAACTAGCACCGCGATATATCAACCTCCGCTAAGTGAGACCACTGTCCTGGTGCGGATGCTTGAGCAGTTTAACTAGGCGATGTTACCCATCTCTCGCCAAAGATGTAAGACTGGGACTAAGACTTAGAAAACCGCCCTTCGTTGGATTCCTTGGGTTATGAGATCAAGAAGACGAAGGCAAACGTCGTGATCCACCTAGTAAGCGAATGAGGTGCCATCCTTAAGCCACAGTCGCATGAAGAATCGTGCAAACTGTCATCGCGGAGCTACCTCCTGCAGCAAGGACAATGCGCTGATCATCGACTTCTAAGGAATCTGAGGTAAAGATATATCAACAAAATTATGGTTGATGGAACAAGTGAAAATCTCCGCGGGATGCCGTTTCTAGAGTTGTACCACCTGAGCTTACCTCTGTGCGTATCGCACTCAAATTTAGAGCACTGACTGTCCTCCAAAGCGAACACTGGCCGACCACTGCGGCCTCTTAGCTGACCACATCGATCGTTTCACTTACACTTATGAATACCAGCGATAATCACTGAGTTCAGACGCCGCCGCGGTTGGGAATCCGGCCTCTCCTCATCAAGTAAAGGAACCAAGTGGTTCAAAAAAGTGTCTAAGATGCTCTCAAAAAAGTGGTCACTATCATGGCGCCATGTAGCTCAGCTCACACAAGTTTCTTGCAACTACCACCCTTTTTTATTACCAGGACTCAAATTTGCCCATTACTTTTGCAGATTTGATTGCGTATTTTCACTTTCGACCACCTCTCTTTCATATTTTTGTCTGCATCTTCAGGCATAAACTTCTTCCATCTATCACTGCCATTTCCCTCGCCCACCCAAACTTCCCTTCTTACGCTCGAAACAAGACTTGCTTTTGTCGGCCTTCATAGAACCGTTCGCTGGTTTCGCGATTCCTCAGCGTTACCCTTGCTCCAGTTTCCTCCTGTCCTTCTATCATGCCTTCCTCAAGTGGTTATGTAGCGCAGCAGCTATGATTTCCCACACTGCAGAAGCAAACTGGCTTCCGAGTACGTTAACCACTACCGATTTTGCTGCCGTAGAGATGAATGCATGGGAGCAGCTTTCTCGAGGACTGTAGCAATATTAAGCAGAAGCGCCAACAGGGGACAGAAAACGATGAACGACATAAGCCACAGAGTGCATGCACCAGAGCGCAATCCGTTCCAAAATGCACGGGAAATGGAACGCGCTCAATCTATCCCCCCCCCCCCCCCCTTCCCCTCCGCCCTCCCCCAATATGACCATCAGGTAAATGCCGCTCCGATCTCATTCCCAACTGCACTAGACTTCAAGGAGATAATGGCACATCAATTGACCAAAAACGACAGAATTTAGCACCAATTTGCATCAAAAACATTAACCCTATCATTGACAAGTTTATATACCCCAATACAGCAATATTATTAAAGAACGACATCGTAATGATGAAATACGAGGACATTTTACAAGGCATTCGAGTATGCCGTTTAGCAACAAAATTATTCCTCGAAAATAAACAGGAAGTCCTCATGAAGGTTTTCTTGAAATCAGGAACTTCTAACACATCATCCTAATTTTATTTCATCCCACAGAGATCTATTAATGGAAACAGGACACCTAAAAAAGTTCAAAACGTTACGAAACAACAACAAATAAATAAATAAACTGACATTTACATCAACAGGCAATCTTCGAAGGATGCAACTGCTGGAGATTACCTACATAGCTCAGCAACTGCGAAAGAACTAATCATCTTCGCATAGTATATAAGCTTGCAAGCAAAGCCTCTAAACAACCATCATCGTTAATCGACAGCCCAAAATGTGTTCTCTGAATTGTAAACAAATGCAAAAGCCTGCCAGAAACGTTGTCATGAAGCGTTCTTTATAATAACGACAATGCGCCTTCCCTCAATAAATAGCACAAAAAGAAAAGAGTCACAATACTAGAGCCACACTTAACTAGGCCGACTGCTCCTAAAAGTCTGTACAAGAACCTCCCCCACCCCTCCCCTCCCCCATGCAGTCTGTAAGTTAAAAAAGTTGCGAAACTTTTCACATAGTGCACCACATACAAACTTCTCCGGAATTTACTGGCGTAATTTCGTTCGAATTTGACAGACCGATGCATAATCGTCAAACATGCGATACGCCGATGAACCATCTTTGATTTGTATGTAAATCTCCCCTGCTATTTAAAAGGACTGTGATCCCGAACGAGTAAAATTGCAGGAAATACACTTCGGAAGCACACACAGTGATCAAATAATTTCACAGTGATATAATTAAATTTTCGTAGTCTCGTGGCAAATTTTGGGAAAATATCTGTTAACCGATGAATATTTCCTAGCTGGTGGCACTTTCAATTTGAAGCCGCTACTATGAGTTCGGAGACTATATTCTCACGTCTCTCCCTCCAGAACTCTCCAAATTAAGGACTCGTACATCCTTTATCAGAGATGGAACGGTGTATTTGGCTAGTTTATTACAGCAGCACACCCTCTCCACTACCATCAAACCTATGAAAACGTTTGAAGTTTCAACTACGAAAAGTGACTGCTGCAACCGATTTGCGTCGCATCAAATCATTTTCTCATGTTTCCTTTCGTTTTTCGCTCGCATTTCTCATACGAATGTCTCCCTCATATATCTCATCAATGTCGCATATTCAGCACGACGCACATATACAAAACGAATCGAGAATCACAATTCGGACTCAATGTAACGAAATATTAGCATTTACTGTAAAATCGCAAACAACAAGCAATGCCCTGCACAACTACAAACCTTCACTATCATATCAATATACAATCGAACGCGAAAATGAAAAGGCGTTCATAAGATTAAAACTCGTTTCAACAGTAGTGAACAATAACAATGATTGTTACATAGATGGTCGATATTTATACTTGTAAAGACAATATACGAACAGTTTCTTTCAAATTGGCGCAAATGTCCTCGAATGATAATAGAAACATCAATGGCCTCAGATTTAAACGCTTACCGATGAAATGCTTCTCTAAGAGCTTCACGACGATGTAAACGTTCAACGCTACAAAATGTTTCAATACAATACACCAAATACAAAAATGCTAATATATCTTTTTGGAAGGCGCACGAACCAAAAAAAAAAAAAACTCGTCGACAATGAAATATGAACGCCGCAAAGTTGCGCCATGCGTTAAGACTGTGGTGGGGTGGATGTGGAGGTGAGCAGGGGTGTTGGCGTGGGGCGGGGGAAGAGAGAAGGCAAGCGGGCAACAAATATCAATGCGCAAGTCGACAAATGTTGATGGTGCCACAAAATTGTGCACTTCGTATTCGAGGTGAGGCGGTTTGTACATGCAATATGTTTCGCCATTCATATCACAAACCGTTTGGCTTGGCTAGTTTTTCTTTTTCACTGCCACAAATAAGCAATTACTTATTACGCTACTCGATTAATCGAGAACGTAATTTCCTTTCGATAATTCCTTACTTGAAATTCAACTAAGATAAACGTTCCCCTTGATGGGTATATCAGATCATTTATTATGCGTTTATAAATTAAAATTATATTCGACTTATAATTACAAATGAGGTATGATGAATCATTGGTCAGGGCTCTACGGTCAGCGCTGAAAAAGAATGGAACTAGACAGATCCGCATCCATCCTCAGCGAATGGACTGATCATCAAGTGAACCGTCAGAAGAAATTTAAATACCTAAACGAATTTTTCTAGAGCAACGTCGGAAAAAAAAAACGCTAATTGCATTTTATCGAAAATTTTGAACTGCACACGAATGAACCGCGCATCTGCAACTATCGCAGCCTTCTCACCTGATACCCACTAAACAAGTCTTATGTATTTGTGATCAGTTAGCTCATCGCAGTGCCAAGTTTGGCACCACGGTCACCCAAATGGGCAAAAAAAAAAGAAAAAAAAAAAAGAAAAAACCCTCTTAAATTTCCACAGATGCTCAGTTCAATAGAAAGCGTCCTTCTTCTTCTCGTTCCCTCCTCCTATTCCTTCGCCTACAAAAAACCTCCATTGTTTCAGATGGTATATTTCAGCGCTTAATCATCGGAATTCAACGTCACCGTACTAGACAGATCCACTAGAGTTTCTGTAGAAATGCACTGCTGCATAACCCCACTTCCAAGAGAAATCTCTGTTCGACCAAAAGTAGCTGTAATACTATCGATGGGAAGTACCCAAGCTCTGCATGAATCGGATTGTCTAAAATCATTGCGGCAGCTATTTTGTTGCACCAAAACCAGAAAAAACAAAGTGGCAGTGATTGCACCGTGACTAGGATTGCTTCCATCAATAACGGATCAACAATACGGTTAAAGGCACGTGCAATAAATCAAACGATTTAACGCAGAGTGGTTGTTTTCTTAGCTAAAATAAAGCGAATTGAGACGATGCGATCTTTGTAGCATCAAGCAAATAACTACTTTTGCAATAGCCAGTAAAACAATTTGTCGAAATTTCTCGACTTTGCTTAACTTGTCTTGTTCTTCTTAATCTTTATTATGCCGGCTTACTTCATCCCGGAAGTTGGTAATTTCTGCCGAAACGTTGGAAGCTTAACTATTCCCCACTCAACAACAACTGTCGAAACAACTACCGCAATCTGTGAAGGTGACTGGCCCTCAAACATATTCAATGCACTGATTTGCCGAAAGGTTCTGGAACTCATGCATGCAAATTATCTTTTATCTACGACTGCGTTCGAGGTTGATGCTTTCAACGACTTCTCATCTGAAGCAACAGAACAAACACAAGTATACGTACACTGATATGACGTAACGACGAATCGCTGTCCAAACATAACCTTGCGAAAACATACAGAAACTTGATAATGTAGAATTTGCTTTCGGATTCACCCAAAACGCAATTCAACTCAATCAAATCCAAGTATGTCTCACAACAAACACCGTTTACAAGTCACAGCTTAACCCTCCCCTCCCCTCCCCCTCATATGAAATGACACTTAAGTATGGACCCTACTAATGGTGAAAACATATACCGCTTCAGAATGCGAAAGATTTACGCAAGGATCTTGCGACGTCGATCAACGGTTCCGATTCCGTCCCTAATACCTTCGATACAGAATACTCCTGTATATAAGGGAATAATCACCATCAGCAGCTTCGAATGCAAACGATACACAAAAATGCTTTGCACTGAGATCAAAAGCGAAACCCCAAAAATGCATCACAATTTCAAGGATATTACGAACATTTGATGCTGCTAATCGATAATCGAATCGCTAATTGAGCTTCACCGGCCTCAATCATCGTTCCCAACAGCCCAACACAATGGAAAAAGAGAGCTTTCGAAAACAATAGAGTGTGTGCTTGAAGAAACTACACCTTCAGGTTTCACACAAATTGGTAGCAGCTCCTTCTGTAGAATACAAAATATCGTCTTTTGCAAGATAACATCGGGAACCAAACCGGTGACTCCCGAAGTAAAATCCCGTGTATCTACTACAGGTAAACTCATTTTGTATCTACTTCGCGAGATCGGATGTCACCATCATTAATATCATAACGACAAGAAAATCGAACAAAATTATGTGGTCCAGAGAGGAGTTCGAAAGACAAAAAGGGACCGTATTTTTAGAAAAAGCAGTCCACAGAATTCCTCAACGCTTCTATCTCGCAAATTTCATTCTAACCATATAGTGGATACCTGCCCAGTGCAAAACACATGTCCCGTAAACGAGGTATAATTTCGAAGACTTCACTTCAAGAGCTGAGAATACGAAAGGCAAAGTCAACGATCGGTTATGTGTGGCTAACTTTGCGCTCGGTCTGAGCTAGTGGGTCCTCAACGAGAAATTTTTAATGCCCACTGGAACATAGCAGTGGGCCTTGAATATAGCAAACTTTGAGGGCCACCTAACGGCACGATGGAATGCCAGAAAATGTTTTTCGAAATCGGCATCCACTGGCAACCTGGTACATACCACATGAACCTCACTCTGTCTGGTGAAACTATCAAAAAGCAGGCATACGCAAAGTTGAAGACCCTCAGAATTCCCGAGCCGTACTTTATCATTGAGATGATTCACCGCTTGTGGGACATTTTCTTTGAAGGAGAGAGGTAAAGGTGGGCCAAGGTTTTGACTTTATCACTCGAATGAAAAGGTTGTCAGGTCAACTCGAAGCAAAGAGTCGAATGATTGGACTACGCATGCCAAGCGTTTCAGTTCTGTCAAGCCAATTCATTTCAGTCCCACCTAACCATCTAATTCTGGGCTCTATTCAACTATCCGACTCCCTCTTCCCAGCAGAACTCTTGGACACATTGGCCATCCTGGAGGCCAAGTGCATCATCACAGCTTCAAATGCGCAACGTCACATTTCCCCACCTTCGCATGCTGAATCGGCAAAGATTCAAACTAGCGCAATGTGTTGGTTTTACGACTGCAGCGCGACCCATCAAACGTTATTCTCTCAATTCTCTTGCGCATGTGTTGATGCTGAAGCTCCCTCCTTCCCCTTCCCCCACCCCCATCCCCTCCCATCCCGTCGTTCGCTAAGTTCCTATCGTGCTCTTAAACACACGACTCGAAATTAACAAACTGCTTACGACAAAACTGAGATTCCGCAGGCAGCAAATATTAATAGAAATAGCGCAGGGTTTCTCAGTTCCATAGAAAAGCTGAGAATCTCTTAGGAAATAACTTTGCATGAGCATTCAGCAATGGAGGTTTGTCTCATTGGATCCCTATCCCACTAGTTTACAAGCGGGTGCTGGAAAACTGCTGTGCTGGGATGGCAGAAAATCGAATTTGCTTCACCTTGTGAAGCGTTCATCTTCGTTACCTCTGCGCCATCCACTAAGTGCACCACCATTCCACTTATGGCCGAAAAAAGGAAGGTATAGAAGTCTGGCGACCTTCACTGGCCTTATTTGACGCGAGACACGCCCAACATCTTTCACAGAAATTCTGTGGGATTTACTCCCTAACAGCGCTAGACATCACTTGTGGCAATAAGCTGAAACAGCTAATCAGTTTTATCAGCTAGAGGTTCTTTAAGCACTTATTGGGTCTTTGTTAAGTACACTTCAGCAGCACCGTTTAGCTCATCGATGTAGTGAAAAATAGGGAATTTGATCCCACTCCTCAAATTACTACCGTTTCATCCGGTCGTTATGGAAGCCAAAAATCTTCGTCGGATAGCAAAATGTCGTGAACGATTGTGTAGTTTGCGTTCTCACTTTCTGCTGCACTTCTCAATTCGTCTTTCTTTTTCAATGCATGCCCAACACTACACTCATCGCAGCCTAAAGCAATGAACTGCTATTGGTGGTGCAAAATCAGGTGATCTATTTGCACAGCGAACATACATTGTATTAAAGAGAACGAAGGGGCGGGGAAGTCAATCTGTAACCATCAAAAAGAATGGCATTTACTCGCTCAATGAACTGCTCCAGTAAGAGCATATTTGAGGCATACGATAGCGGTTAACAGACGTCAGTAGTTGCTGAAAAAAAAAGAATACCAGAAGCGCATACAGAAACACTTCAGACGATATTCGGCACCTTATGCTATCATCAAGATCATAATTTCGAGTTGCTGTGCTTCTAGTGATAATAAACGGTAGACTGACGTTCAATGATCGGGCGATTCCGGCACTCGTCTTCAGCGGCCGTTCATATGAGGCTAAACACAGAATGACAAAAAACACAGTACATAAGCCTAACGTCATCCAACAGTACAGCACCCTGCCCTTACATCCCGCTCGTTCTCACAACTCTGTTACCAGCCCACCTAATTCGAAAACGCAGCAAACCTTCAGCCGATGTTTGGATAATGCCACAGGCGTACAATCACCAAAAATCGGCAGTAGCATTAGATCACCGAAGGCAAAAAGTAATTCACGCCCTCACAATCTTGCACGCCATCCTTTACGTCTCAACTTACACTAGGTATCTAAAAATCCCCTGCTTGCTATTCAAAAACCTTGTCTTAAAATGTATTACACGTGCTCCTCAGATCTCTCTAGGCCTCTTTCTCTCTCCCCCCCCCCCCTTTCCCAACCCCACCGCTACATCGCTCTCGGAGCGACAAAGATTTCGGCATGAAAAAGCCCAGTTTCAAATGCATGTCTCCAGTAAAACATCGATGTGGAACGATAATCTGTTGACACAATTTCAGAAATGTTAAAAGAGAGGAAGGATTTGAAAAAAATGCTTGTTTCATAGGCTATCATATCGACGGAATATATGCTCAGCTCGAATATTCACTAGCTTCAGCTCCTAGTCCTACTTCCTCGCATTGCACGGACGTGCTAAGAATTCCATCCATTGCGTCAATTCGCATAATGTCTAAGCAGCATATGCGAGCACCTCAAAGTTTCACCGTTTCCCTGCCAAACCCTTGAAGTAAGCTGCATATTTTACAGCTCTATATTTTTATGCGAAAATACAAACGGCGATAGCTTGACGCGAATGCAGGAATTGTGCGCTGTTTGGTTTTAACATGACTTATAGCAAATCGGAAATACAACTCTTGTGAAAGCACAAGTCCAATGCGGTATTACTAGGAAGTGGACAAAGCTTCTCCCTCTCGAACAGAAGCTTGAACATATCCATAGATAACACAGCCTTTTATGGCAATATGCAACCTTCCCCTAATTCACGTGTAATCGCAAAACTACCGTTTCAACTCGTGTAATAGGGCGGCGAGGTTTGCGTTGGGATGCTTTTGCACATATGTACTTGTGCTACCCTATACACCGTGCGGCGTTCATACCGCTGAGGTTTTTGAAGTAAAGGCGTTTTCAATAGATGCTGGTTCATTCACTTAGGAGATACTGGTATAACCCGCTAAGAAACTGTTGGTATAAATTTCCAAATGGCCGCTAATTCCCGTATGGCAGCGAAAGTGGAATCCGAAGAATTTGATATCATTTTACAAATGTGGTGAGATTTGATGTCAAATTATCTACCATCGTTGGTCGTAAATCAAGCAATTCCTCTACCACAACAGTCAAAAACGGGTGCTTTAAAATTTATATTAACGAGAAAGACATTCTGTCGCATTATGGTTTAGACAATTCCACTTATGGACAAAATTATGTTTTGCACGCCAACTTTCACTCCATCGCTAATTCCTTTGTTCCTAAAGCACTCTTTTCGCAATGGAGGAAAAGGGGAGGGGAGGGGCTGATGAGGTGAGTTTTTGCAAACAATGACTACAATTTGCCTTTGAAGGCTGCGAGAGTTGAAAGCCTCAACAAGAGAAGTACTAGGGAGAATAAAAACTGCTACGTATCCGGCGTACACCGGCGTTTTGCAATTGCCATCAGTGAATTTCTTTTCACATATTCTCATAATTTATCACTTAGATAGATGAAAATGAATGAACTCGAATAACGCTTTGAAAACCGTTCAAGATCATGTCCATTTTTTGCAACGATCCTCAAAGCTCTTGGAAGCCATATACTTTTTTGCATGGATTTTGAGGCATTATCAGGCTGCATGGCTATCGGTTGGAGAACGCCCATGAAGCACGAATTGCATCAACGTTTGTACAACGATGCTTTCACTCGCAATTTTTCAGTAACATTTGCGAAGGCCATTCAAGGCATCTTTAAATGAAGCACCAACAATCGACGTTGTCAACTTGTGTAAATCCACATATACCTTTAATATTCATAGAGCAAGGAGGACTATTTTACGGGCCATTTTGTGCGTTTCGAGGCCGTCGATTGTTTTAATGAACGTAAAAAATATGATAAAAGGATAGATAAAACTCAATGAAATAAAAAACTAGGTCATCACCATCCCATAAAACGACTGGTTTAAAATGGATGAAAGTAAAACGAAACGTCTTTCACCTTCTGGAACGTCGAAAACTGAAATTCAAGTACGCTGTATTTGCAAAATCTGCCACACAGAATAGTGGAGAAACTATTCTAATTCTAGGCTCAATGCACTGAATGACATCGCGGAGGAAGAACATTGTGAACAAACGCAACGATAGGGAAGCAAATAAGCAAAAGCCAAGAGATTTTCAAGAAAAAAAGATATCATTGATCGCTACTCCAAAAACGGAACAGCTATGCTTGGCATGAAACGCAAAACCCATCCAGTCGTTCGCAAAACTTGCCCGATTTCGCTCTCTGAGTTTGTGTGTCCTCTGTCCGACGTCACATCCGGATGTTCACTTCTTCACAATCATTTTATTATGGATTCTCAAACATTGTCCGCCCCAAGCTATAATACTTCAGTTTTGCATGTTTGTTAGCATATTAGATTCTCTTATGGTTACATGTGCATGTGAAAGATGTCATTACCCCCACCCCCCTCCCCCCCCCCGTTCACCCCCCTCCCCCACGATTAGGACCACTAAATGCGCTCATCGAACTCGAATATTTAAAGAGATGCACTGAACGTTTGCAGTGCTCATTGGTCTCTTATAACTAAAACAACTTGTTTGCACTTTTGTTCTATTATCACGAGGCGATCTTTTCCTTGCAATTTTTTTATCGCAATTTATCCGCATTTATATCATTGAATCGCGTTATTTTCCTCCACAATTATGCATTGTTTTATATAATTCGCTGCAAAATATGCATAACATAAGAAACGATTATTGACGATCGTATCCGTAAAATTTGTTTTGTTCAGTGAAGATAAGCCATCCTCAAAAATTGTTAAGCTGGTTTCAAGTTAGTATTTTAAATCAACATTGTGGTCGCTATTGGTAGTAAGATCACAGTGCAGTCAGCGGAAGTTGGGAATATCGAATGGAAATCTCGCGGGCAACCACGGAAATGGTTTGCACTCATCGCCACATTGTAAAATATTCATCGTTGTTAGCGTGTAATAGTCGAATGACAACCACTTCTTAGTAAATATCCTGCATCGTAAAGAAAAGTTTTTTCTTTTGTTTGAAGTACATAGCGTGTATTCTACTCTTCAAGTTGTTTTAGATTTTGGACGATATGATCGTCGGCCCAATCGCGCATTTAGCTCTTCGCAAAACGTCGTACATCGACTTTAGTTCAGCAAGAATCACAATTGCAACGGATGAAGCGGCGGCCGAAGAGGATAGCTAATAATTTGTTCCGACTACTTCCAGTGAGCAATCGACTTTGGATGATTTTCAGGCGATTTTTCTTCCTGATTTTATTCATCTGAGTTCGCTGTAAACATTCGTCAGTTTAGAGTATCAAAATAAACATTATGCTGCATTCTTAAACAGCAAACGCATCTACAGATCAGAATAGTTAATTAAGCTGTACAGAAACCATTTTCATCACAGCAGTATCTTGCTTATAGCCGCCTCTAAACTTGCCTGAAAACTGACAACTGACTGGGAAACTTGCCGGAACTTGCCGAAAAACTGAAAGCAGGAATAAGGATATGCAAAGTTTTAATGGAGCTTCTGAGATATTGGTTGTTGCTATTTTCGAAGAATGAGTGCAGAAATAATTGCAATCAGCCATTATGCGTGAAAGTTGTTCCATTTTTCTCTACTTTTTGCTTCACTTTAAAAATGCAATCCGAAAAAAATTAGAGCCGGAAGTGGTTGCAAACTGGAAAAGTATAACATACGGCGTATGAATTGAAATTATGGAACTATTTTCATCAATAAAAAATGTGTTTTGACCGAAGATTGCACCATCACAGCGAATGGTAATGTCCTGAAATAATCAACGATAGGGGGCGGAGAAAGAGTGGAGGGGAGAAGCAAGGGGCCTAGAGGACAAAAATTCCGCTTAAACACCATTGAAGAAACGGTAACCAGTAATGCGGATATTTCAAACATTTCACATATTAGTCGCATAGGCTCTGGAAATTTTCAAAAGGATAATTGAAAACATCGATCGGCTCAACTCTATCAACTAGCTAATATGTTGGCACCGCTCTCGACTTATTGATAACCAACCCAGAATATCCATAATTCGACGCACATACAAACCACGAGCTATTCGCTAATCTTAGCACAAATGCTACGGTATTGATTCCTGATATTGCTACGTTTATTGAAGTACCTGCTCGCAAGAAACTCTCTGTTACTGAATGTAGAATGGGATATGGAGATTAAGAATTGCCAAAACACAGAAGTGCTGTCTGATTCGTTTATGACCATTGCCGGCAAAGGGACTCATGATATAACCGAGCATTTCCATGTTCTGATGATGAAGTGATGCTCTCTTTGAAGAAAGATATACCTTTCTGAAGTGCTTATGTGAAGTGACATCCACGAATAATGTAAAAAGTGCTCCGAAATGTAAAAAGTACTTCGAAAGCGATTGATTTCTTCCGGAAGCCGTTGTTCATTTTTCTTTTAAGTGATTGGAATAATAATAAAACCACCACATCACAAGAGCGTTGAGAAATTCTCCTTCCAAAGTATTAGTAATCAAAAAGTAAAAATGTAAAAGATGTGAAAATATTCGAAAGATATAAAAGTTTTCTGCCTATTTTCTTCGCATTAACTGGTTCCTTCTCAAATAGAATCCGAGCTGCCTTCAGTCTTCTCTCAATAGTTGATTTGTTCAATTATATTTTCATCCATTAGTCCACCCACTGTGGTGAACGTACTACTGAGTTGTTGGCTACGTCACCAACCAACTGTATTTTATTCGAAGCAACGATCAGTCCAACCCTCTAACACGGCAACAACAACAACAACAACAACCGCTAACAGAACAATTTGTTCTGTGCGCAAACAAGCAGGCGTGACATTCACTTCGAATGACACTCAAAAATCATTCATATGTCACTCACTAGCTATTATCAGCCGGTTCGGCTTATCATCTTTCTGTAAATTAAGGCATTTGTGTGTGCGCTCGCACCTATCGCTCACCTGCACAATTTCTTCTACACAACGTTTGTGTGTCACAGCTACCATCGATTTATTGGTGCGCCCGCTTAGTAGTCCTCTATTTGATTGAATGGTTGTTATGTTCTATTGTTATTCGCTTGTGCAAACTATCGACTACGAACGCACTGTACTGACACTGCAAAATTCGTTCACTCCAGCTATTCATATCTTTCATAAATTTTTCTATTGCTCAATTTCTTTGAGAAGCTGCCAACTTGTGAGTGCTTTCTATTAAACGCTATAAAAAGCATTTATTCTCTTATCGCTTTTCTTGTTCTATCCATCAGCGGTTATGCGTAATTCGCTATTATACACTTTTCGAGCACGCACATGAAAGACCTCCCCTAACTGATAGTGTCCCTCTGACGCATAAGTTGTGGGTTTTGCGTTTTTCAGTTTTGTTGTCACTATTACGATTGCTTTTAGAAAAAAGCATTATCAAGAGATACTCACTACTACAAATAAATGCCAATGAATTATTATAGATATGGACGTTGTAGAGTTGAGATTCATACATTAAAATTACGCATAGGTGAAATAAATAATAATATACATAACATAAGCGCAAAACCTTTTAAAATAAGCCGCTTTGTAAGCTAATGACAATAAATTGGAGCAACGTAGTGCTGCGACTTAATGTCTAGATACACAGCTTCAATAGCGTCGAATTTTTGTGCGATGAATTGTTGACCCAGTCGCATTCGAGCGTGTTCCGCCTAACATTGGCCTTACTGTCAACGCTCCCTTTCTCTCCTCATTTCTCTTTTACATCCAACTAGGAAATATATCCAACTGGCTAATCTGGTTATTCTTCCGTTTTTTTTTCTATGTCCTTTTCTCGACAGCTATCTCAGTTGTTTGTTTTCAAATATAGCGAAGGATTTTCTATTGGTCACTTTCGCTCAAGAAACCAGGAATTCTGGGATTCTTCCAATAACGGCCGCTTAGTACTTATTTTCAGCCCTGCTCAATTATTATTAGAATGCAGGTTAGCTTTCATGCGAGATATTTTCGGAAGAGAAATAATGATCTTTGCATGACCTTAGAAAAGTATTTCTGATTAACTGAAGGAAAATATTTTCTCAAAATTCGATTATTTATTTCCGTTTTTGCTGCTGCTGTACATAATAGATTTACACTGATTAAGCAGCATCAATAAAGAATCTTCTGCTGTAATAGTAATGAAGCTCATCAACACAACCAGTGTCGATATTTTCTGCACTAACAAAAATATTGCTTGAATTCTTAGGGCTTTGACCAACACGAAAAATAGCACACGGTTGTCGATATTTTTATCTCCCCGTTACTGGTGACGATTGTTGCTGTACGCGTTATCGTTCAAATCTGGTGAAGTGCTGCATTTTGTGTCATCTGTAATCGGCATTCTCGAGAACGTCTTTAAAACTTGATTTTACGCTGTCCATCTTCCTTTCGAGGATCTTGCTACGCAGTTTCATTGATGTCATTTTTGGGGTTGTAATCGCTGTTACGATGCTAGTTTGTCTTAATAATTGCACTTTTAGAGAATGGTTGTTGTGCTTATCTCTCTTCTATTACACTCGTTTATTTTCAAAGATCTCTGTTAGTGAGTAGCACTAATTTGTGCTCGTGAAATGTTTGTCTTGTGCAAAAGAACAAGCGGAACATTTGTGTTCTACGTAAATAATACAAATGAAAAACTATCGGCATTGAAGAAACGCAAATAAATGAGAAAAAGCATACTCTTTAAGCTTCCTAACTATCGTGAATGCTTTTCTATCATACAGGCTGTCATCAGTAAAGAGTCTTTCATCCGGCGATCATTTTTATGTTCTTCCCGCTTTAGTACGTATAATTTTTGAGACTCTTTTTTTGAGTTTTAGAGAGAAAATTTTAGCGCATTCATTTTCGTCAGTTTCCATCGATGAATTTTTGTATTCATTTCGCAGTCACTTGTGTTGGCTGAATAGAAACAGGAAATATTTTTCAGTACTTTGCCAGAACATTTCATTTATTTCTTAGAGCCTTGTTTGCGAGGCAAAGCTCACATATATTGCAAAATAGTGCGTGTGCTAAAATGTAGGAGAGCACTAGTTATTTCGATACGATTCGAGCATTTATTCGAAGCATCTTCATACGTCATGGGTGCAATCCACAGAATGCAAAACCACGTGATTACATCTTGAAACTTTATGATTATAGCTATACGGAAACCTTCACTCACACAATACATCGCATATACCCACGTAGCCGACCACCTTTGACCCCAACACTTTTCTGTAAATTTTGCGAGAACACTTCGAAACTTTTTCGCTCTGTCATTTTTTAATAGCAAATGTTCGATAATGATATCATTTCCGACTTTATTGCATTTTAAAGATTGCTTAATTTCCCTTCTCTACAAAACGATCTGTTGTAAAAGGCTGTCGAATTGAAAACTTAACTTCCACAGTTTGAGATTCAAATTTGAACGCGTAGTTGCAAAAAAAAAAAAAA
>JAARMF010000200.1:87496-105028 GCA_022844705.1 Toxascaris leonina | reverse complement strand
CAGTACGAATGCTTTCTTACGCTAGGAGGTGAGACGTTCTTTCTACTATAGACGGTATTTTTTCACCTTAGAATAATAATCGACTCTGAACTTCAGTGAAGGTTGAAGTGTTCCGGTATTGGCTGAAAAGTCGCCAGAGATCGCAAACTGTATTCAACGCGCTTTACAGCGTAGATGTGCTGAGCATTACTGCTGGGTATAGCATTGGAAGTCCTACCCAAAACGACAGATGCAGCGCACTCACTGATCACTCACCATTTTATTATTCAGTGCATATTCACTGCATAATGTCATTGATCTGCTCACATCTGTGCTCTTTTATCGCCTCAGGTAGTTTATACATGTAGCAGAGTCCCGCTGGGGTCTATATAAAACGGCCTCAGGCTTTTATATCGTAACTATTCCGTTTTGCACTTGTGGACTAGTGTCCTCCCTAATAGAAGACTGATTTCAGCCTCGGTCACCCAGGCCTTGCGAATTAGCGTTGAATGTCGGTCCCCAACTCCGGTTGCATTCACACACCCAGCTAGACAGTGTCTCCGCCCTCAGACAACAATTAACGAAATGCATTCATTCATCGCATGTTGCCGACTCATTCTGTAATATTGCAGCACTCTTGCATGATCAGTTTCTTTGGTTTCTGATATGGTATTGCCATAGAATGTCATAAGAGCTTTAACCGTATTGTGTTTCGCAAATCTGAAATATCGCAAGTCCAATGTCCACTTGTTTTTGAAAAAAAAGATTATACGTTGCTTCTTCGACGTTCCACTACAGAACTATTTCAGCTTGCTCCTCTCCGCAGATGATGCGTGCTTCAGTTTCAACTCATTATTACAAACAATGTTCGGCATAGTTTCCAAATTTGTGTTGTAGAAGTATGGAATTTGTTTCCCACTGCTATCGCTAATGCGCTCATTCGTTCAACGTTTAACCGCGACAGCCGTTTCGTTCTATACACTACTGCTATTCTCACGCAATAAATACCCCCTTGTCTAAATTTCACTTCTGTAAATGTTTTCTTCTTTGTTGTTCGTCCTCATATAACCTTCTGCTTTCCAGTTTTTAAGATAAGGAAAAATTGATATGAACAAATAAGATTTCGCGAATTCCTTCGGCTATCAATTGAATTCTATGAACAGTTGCTCGCATAATTTTCATATTTTATGATATTTGCATTGTGGAATAGTGTATCATTGGTGTATTCTTTAACATATGCTCTGTGCAGTAGCCATTTTCGGCGAACAGGTAAATGCAACAAATGAATCGATGATAGAGGAACCTTCGAACATTTTTGACATTTTCATCGACTGTACTAAACAAGAAAAAAAAATCACTGTTCACTGTTCCATGTGAGCATTGAATCTGTGGGGTTTTTTTTTTTTGCACTCATTCCTTTGTTAAAACAGTTCTCCGTTTTATTCGCCCAATTGTGTTAGTCGCAACCTCGACTCCCCGTAGTCACCAAAAAATGCAGTTAAAGAGAGAAAATATTGTTCTCCACACGATGCATTGTTAACCGAATTTGATAGGGGATAGGGAAAAGAGGATTAGGAGTTATTGAGTCATTACGCAGTCGAATAATTGCAACAATGAAAAACCTTTATAAATGCTAAGATGCCGCCTTTCACGATTTCGTTCATTTTGTCGAAGTCATTCAAATCTATTTTATCAGCGCTGCATACACCCATTACGGAGAGTTTTCATATAGTGAATACCGCACAACAGGTACATTTCCGCAGTATGTCTACCAATTATATAACAAAACAATTGCACTTAACATACGCGGTTAATCTGCGATAATTCACTAGGTATTTAGTCCTTCGGATTAATAATAAAGCCTGGCCATTTCATCGCTTTCGATGCTTCCCATCGGTTCGACGCAATTCTTTCCCGTTCTACGTCACGCTCCATACAGATATGCAAATATATAAGTTGCGGAGAAACAACAATGGCCATTAATTAAGCCACAAGGTTGCATAAAAGATTATGAGATGTATGGCTACCATGATTATGACGAGGCCATCAAACGACATTGTCCCTAACCGACTAGCTCCTACCTTAAAACATCTAAGTTGAAAAAAAAAACCAATGATCAAAAAGGTGGACACTCGGGAAATAAACGTTTGAAAGGAAGTACACAAATTTCCGGTGCTATAATTAAAGCTATTCCATGTTTTCTTTGACGACGGAGTGCAAAATCGATTATTACTACAAAGAGTATTTTATTGAACAGAAGTGTAGCTATTCGAAATGTGCGTTGCGTATTGGCCGCTATTTTCAGCGCCACTTAGAAATAATCCACCTGAATATAGCATTTCGATGCTTTTTGTAGTCATCAATAATACAGCGTGCAATAGACCAGAAATTACCTCTCCCTTACCTAACCCCTCTTAACTTTTTAAATTTTACTCTCTCTTTGTACAATTTATTCGCGCTAATGCTTGATGATTTTAAAATGTTGCAATTATTTTGTGTTATTTAAACCTTGTCGATGTCGAAACTTTTCATAACTTAAACAGTTGACAATATCGTCGATATTTCTGAGGTACCTTAATTATGTTCATCGTTATGACGCAGTACTGTGCAGAGTTCAATTCCGCGAATATCAGAATTTTATAACGTTCAGTGCTGTGAATGTGAATTTCAGCAAAGCGACAATGAACCATAGTCAACACGATCATATGATGATGATGATGAGCCATGCAATGACGTTTCATTTCGGAGATGATGAAGTTCTCCTCTTCAATTTTTGGACTATTCATAGTCCAGGAAGTAAGCGTTCATTAAGTTGTCATTGCAGTAATACGATTACCTTACCATTACCTTAGATACTAGAGAAGTCGATGAGCAGAGTGCTATCCTTACTTCAGCAGATAGCTCCGTGACGATACCTCACCCGATTTTACTATTATTCATGCGACTGTAGCCCAAGCATGGCGCGTCGTTGGCAGGCTGGGTGGGCCATGACGTGTGCCTCCCGCCAGCTGGATCACCTGGCCCAAAAGATCCAAGTCTTGTGAGTCTTAATCCTAGCCTTAACTGCTGTAGCAAGAGATGGGCAAAACTGCCCAGTTAGACTGCTGAAGACAACGCAATTAAGGTAACAAAAACGAACATTACGTCCTTTTCTTTTCGACGTTTTCAGGCAATAGGCGTTAAATAATCATCAACGCCATTAAACTTGAAATATTTCACTCGGTTCCTGTGATTCAATGCACAATACTCAACGTTCGAAAACTTGTGCGATAAAATTAGCTCAGTTGACTTGTTTGCTTGAAAATGACGCCAATATCTTGCGAGCTTTAGCAATATTCTTCTAAGACAAAACAATTTGAAGCTCTAAACGAATAATACTGCGAACTATTGCATATTGGCATATATCTTTAGCGAAGAGCTGTAAAGAGGAGGTATTAATTAAATCACACTATTCACTATTCACACATAGTTGTTTTGTCAGATCGTTAATGAATTTTCTCTAGTTGAGCATTTCAAGCAGATTATTTCTGTGTATGAGTTGACCAAATTGCATTCAGTGAATGCTTGTTTTTAAGTGATGGTTTTATCATGTGTGACCGTCGTGTTGTTATGCTTCATTATGGAAGCCGCCCGATGGCAACGATCGTTAAGAAAAGCGACTACAAAACAAGTTCAACCTGGTAGTCAAATACGTTCATTTTGCAGGTGGCAATTTTGCATTCATATTCAATTCATATTCGTAGGGGGTCGAAAAGATGGAAATTTTATGACTAAACTGAGATGGAAATTTATGACTAAACTGAACTTCTAGGAAAGAAAAATGCAAACGAGACAGAAAGAGATAGATAAATTGTGGTACAAAAGGGAGAACAGAGCTAGGGCACTGAAATACCAGAGCAAGTTATTATGCTTTGATGTATTCGATTCATTGCTTCCACTGATTTACAAGAGCTCCGACAAATTTCATTGAAAGAGTAATGATCTATACGAATGACCTATACGAACTAGTAGACTTGGTGATAGAGCATTAATGCTATTTCAGACCTCAAATAACAACCGCATTATGTCTTGAAACGGTGCTACATGCCGTTCAACTCACTATTGCATATATTCTGATGCTACTATTCATGACGTTCAATGTTTGGATTTGCATAACAGTTGTACTTGGTGAAGTCATCGGTCGATTCGTGTTTTCGGCATTCTTTCCTTCGGCTGAAATGAGCAACGCTCAGGTCAGTCATTCGTAAATTTAAAACCGCCATGATGAATGATTTATTCGGATGAATCTTCTGCAAGATTGCTTGCCAAAAGATAAATAAATAAATTAAAGCAACAAAAACGGAAAAAAGGATCGTAGCAAGATATGCCTGGATATATGTGAAGGCAAGACAGGACGTAGATATAATGCGCAATATTGTATGCAAACATGTGGCCGTCATAATTACAACTGTGCCGGTTATTGAGAGATAAATTAAATCCATATTTTTATTATCATTATTGCTGCTATTTTAATTACTGATATTATTATTAACATTATTATTATTATTATTATTAATTGTTATTATTATTATTATTATTATTATTATTATTATTATTATTACCGTCACTATTATAATTAATACTATCACCGCTACTATCATTAACAATACAATTTATCAGCATTGCCGTTTATTACCATTATTATTATGAGCAACTGATCTGCTGGCATCACTATCGATCACTATTGCCTCTTAATTTCAAATACAAACATTACCGATATTATTCTTGCTATAATCACTATTGCTATCTCTACCAGTACTATCAACATTATCACTGTTGCCATTGTACCCCATTATTATTACTGCTATTTTTGCTAATTACTATCATCATTTATGTGTTTGTGAGTTCAACTTATCAACGGTTTAAGTAAGCTACACTCTCGAATATATTTTCAACTTGACGCATTAATTCTTGAGTTAGATAATATCTATCAGCATCCACCCATTGCAGAAGCGAGAAAGCTCTACCATCGTCAGCAAATACTTTCATAACAATCTTAAAATTTGGAGACCTCATACCGTTCCCCAGTTGGGAAATGCTAACTGCGAAGTTGGATACGGAAACGCAATTATAAATGCATCAAGTCCACTTACTACGCCGAATTTCTAACTGAATCGTTTTGATCACAGCCTATCTCTAGCAAGAAAAGGCGAAGTAATTATAAAAAAAGTTCCGTTGAATCTTAGAAGAGGAATTTTTTTTTTGGTAACGGCGTTAATATATCATTCCAAACGAGTAATACTTCCTGTTTTGCTACTTGCAGTTTTAATGCTGATTGGAAATTTTACAAAAAATATATGTCACATTTGGCACAATCTACTAGCCAAATTAGAGACAACTTTTTACGACCAGTTCTTGAAATTCGACCAATAAATGCTCATCACATTTGTAGGACTGCGCAATTAGTAGATGTTTATCATGGATCACAGTTCAGAAATATTGTTGATGATTAAAGTAACGCTTCAATGGATTGAGATGACATCTTTCAAGAAGAAGTACACTTTTAATGGCTTTGCTTAGATGCCATACGGCCTATGAATTAATCGCAATAGGCGAGAAAAATTATTTTTCAAAAAGTCTTTCGAAATATGCGAAAGGCGAAAAAATGTCTGCGAAAAAAACAACTTGAAACATATGATACCATATACGCCTTATTTCACAGGAACTTAACTCGAAACTCCCGGCTGAATCCTAATAGGAGAAAGAAAAGCATCATATTGGATCACGAACTTAAATTCAGACAAATTAGTTCTTAAAGCTGTTGAACGCATTTAATGCAGATGATGATAACTCGCGATCAAATAGGTAATAGTGCCGTAATATACACGGCATACGGCGCAACGCCGAATATGCCATCTGATAGATCAGAAGAGAGAATAATGGAAAAAGAACAATAAAGAAAACGTATCTGCATACAAGTTTGCAAGGAAACTGAAGGTCAAACATATTGCGTTTAAAAGTGCCACAGCTTGGAAATTAACATAACTATGAGGAACTGAGGATTTGCGATAAGTACCTCAGAAAAATGGAAGCGAAATGAAAAAAAAGCGAAAATAAGGCAAGAAGGGAGAAGGAAGATAGGAAGCGATGTTGATCTCTGTATTCGAGATTGGAAGTCGAGTAATTCAGGTTTCAGTGAAGTGGTCTTGAAGTGGTCTTATTTTTTAACATTTCAATAAAGACTCCAATAAACTTTCACAACCCGAGGACATGAAGCGCAATTCGTCGATGTCAATAGTTCGATTCTAAGTAATCAATGTGATTGCGTGTTTCATTTGGGCCAAGTTCGAATTCATTCGTCTGCAATGAAACAATTGCAGGAAACGCAACTCTAGATAGAAATATAAGAGGATTTGTAATGTTTAAGTGAGCGCTATTGTTGCTTTATGGGTGTAAATCATTGCATGGAATGTGTTTTAGCTTCCTAGGAAATTTCAATGTGCGATTATTTAGGACTTTTAAACCTTACCATTAGCCTACGTTCATGCGCATGAATCTTGCGATAATAGGCTTAACTAAATCGAAAATATTCCAGAGCTGCAGACAGATCAACCATCGGAAATATGCACTGCTTTTTTTTACTTATATCAAATCGTTCAAAAAAAAAAATCAAAGAAATTGGCAAGTTGAGGAAAGGGTGTTATACCCTCAAAATACCTTGCACCATCCATTTTTTCAACGCCCCAAAATCAATGCTTATTAACAAATTTAGTTTTTTTCCCGTGCATACTAAACCTTTCATGGAACGGATTCTACTATGCGAAAATCTATTCCTGCTCTACTGTGAGAATCAACGAACAAGCGAATGCATCGCTAGCTCCTCTTACTGAGCCTCTGAAATGATGGCAATAAAGATCGAACAAAAGATCATTTGTCTTTCTTCCTTCTTTTTCGATTTGGATACGAAATGTATAGTCGATTAATAACAAAGACTGATATCAAAATAATCGTCCAAAGAAAAAAGCAATAAAGCTTATCTACAATTTTTTTTTCAACATTTTCATCATATGAAACGCCATATCATAATACTTCTTATTTCCACAAGTTTTTATAGTTTTCGATTATACGGTTGCTGAATTCTGATAGTTGCGAGTAACTAGCTAATCATCTAATTCACTCTTACATTACACTTGATGCTTCTAAGTGCAGAAGTTTTGAGATATTTATACTTGAAAAGAAAATGTTAGACCTTTTCAGGCACAATCGTTGGAGAATTGCTGCGGTTAATCGAATATAAATGGAATTGGACAAGAGTTTAGATGGTTGAAACGATCAATGATATTAATCGGCAAATATTGCGTTAAAAGTTCCATTGCCACTATTTACAGAAATTCAATTACACTGTAATGTTTTTTTTTCTGGAGAAGTGAAACAGTTAAGATATTCTTCTGCTCCATAGCTATTCGTTCCCTCAAATTTCAGGCTGATACAAAAATTATATAATATGAAGAGCAATTTTTGATGCAATCATATAAATAAAGAGAGAATATTATAGGTAAGGGAAGAAATTATTTAAAAGAAACAGTCGTTTTTCAAATAGGCTGTTCTCGAGCGATTTTTGAGCTCTGTTTAAGAGAAAAATTCTGTCAATAAAACTCAAATTGAAACAAATCACCAAGCGATAGTTTTTGAGTGAAGCTTGAGCATCGTTCCTCTCAGTTCATTTCAATCGTTCACTTAAAGGAGCAACAACTTTTTAGAGGGCGTTAATTTGTATAGGGGGATACGTGCTAGGACGGAAGTTCTACGTTGTTTTCGAAGGAAAAACGGGGGCCTAGTGTTTTCTGCTTTTCCACGACGGTTAAGAAATCTGATTGTAACGATGAGCTATATTGAGTGCTGAACGGTGAACGATTTTATTTGGAATTTTCGTCTTATGGCACCCTATGGGCTAGCCAGATTTTTGTAGGAATGCCATTCCCGGATGTTGATTTGATCCAGCAACAATTTCCAAATTATTCTACCTCCTTCATGCTAGTCACAATACTTATTGATGAATTTCCTACAACAAATCATACTTCACCTTTCAACGACGAACGATTGCATTCCTGGAGAAGACTGACGGAAAAATTAAAACTACTTTCGAAAGCCAACGAGAATTGTGTTTTGGAAGAAAAAAATCTTGAACAACAAAAAACGAAGAGTTTACCAGTCATGGCAAAAAGTATTACGACTTAAGAATCAACAACGAATACTGATGACTGCAATAATCTTAATATCTACTATAGCCTAACTTGTTCTTGTTGAACAACGTTAATCTTGCTAGTTAAGCTTTGTGGTTATTGTTCTCTTGATATGTGCTTAATAAAATGCTTGACTCAAAGCGAGAAAGTATCCCATCTATGGGAGGGAGGCAATTTTTTTCTGCAGGCTAAAGAATAATAGAAAAAAATTCTCAACTACTATCAATCGTAAAAAAGTGGTCATAAACCTACTCGCATTACTATTGTTGTGTGCAATCTTATCACTCGTTATCATTGATATATTAATGCGGCACTACGTGTAACGTAAAAATAGAAAAGATACTATGAAGGAATTTGCGACCAGCAAACTTGCCACCATTCCACATAATCAATTGTTCTCTATCGAAAGATTTTATTCGCCACAAAATAGAACTCATTTGAAAGTACTCAAGAAGAGATTGTGAGATAATTGGTGATTAGTCTGAAAATAATACTACGTCAAAGTTAGCCAATAGCATCGAAGAGACTGTAGATCGCTCAACTCGATGTTATCTTAGGGAGTTACTCCCATCACTAAAAATATCGACCATTGTTGCTCAACATAAGACATGCGCCAAAACGCTAGGCTAACTGAGTAAGAATGAGAGAGAAAACTGAAACGAGACTCTCTCTCTCAAAAAAAAAAAAATAAAAATAAAAATAAAAATAAAAAAATTAATGAAAACCTCGTTAATGCTTACTCATGCTCATTGCATGTCCTTGTAAGGCATCCTTCAAAGCCGTCACAATGAATAACTGAGACAGCTATGAGATTTTAGGTATTAAGAAGGCATTATCGTATTCGCTTTGGAACAAACCCTGAAATTAAGCCCACTGTTCGCGTGCCGATAAAGAAACAGAAGCCTCGCTCCAGCTGAACAAAAGTCTGCATCCGAGTAGAAGTCCCCCTTATATTCTAGGATCGTTCTCTTAAAAAACATGAAGCAACATGCCTAGCTCCACTCAAATGCGGTGAGAAGAAAGAGCAAAATAAGCAAATGCAAGAAATATTTCACTCCTTGTCCCCAAGCATTTCGCTGACTCCTCTATGCAGCAGCGTTGACGAACGATGTGTAAACGATGCGAGAGAGCTGATGTCGATAAGCCTGTGTAAGTCATCGATGCGGAAATTGCATGCTTGCTTTTAGAGGAATAGACTTTTATTTAACATACAGACACGACGCGCACAAGCATAATTAACGGTGGGGCTAATCGAACGTTATAAGCTGGCCCAAAAGAACTTCCATCAGCAGAACTTGGTCAATCTCGGAGACTGTCAATCTCGGAGACTATGACTCATTCTCGGTCAATGAGATGCTGCATTCTATAAGCGAAGACAATATCAGAAATGAGTTAGTCGACAATTTGAATTTCGCGTCAATGAGATACAATTAGACTTCACCGCACTGGCACGAGGCGGTGCTAGGCTTGATGGCAGTGATGCCTAGATTTCAAAATGCTCTATCGTGCTCGTGAGCTAGAAACTCTGATGTCAGTTCCACAGAAAATTCGCTGCTCTTATCGCCCCATCTCTAATATCTTTTCGCAAATGAACATAAGGGATGCTGATCAAGTGATCAAGTGATTAAAAAGTTGATCAGTTCTTGATCAAATGACGAATATTTTTAAACAAAATGCTCAAATTTTTCACAACTGCTAATTGCGCCAAATAAAAAAATTTCATCAGTTTCCTATATCTAATAAGGCAATTGGCAACTCTCCCGAAGGATATACTCGGTACAGAAATTCGACCTCATAATCATTTGCTCATGTGCCAGATAAAGTAGAATTCGACGGTCACAGAAAATAAAAGCCCGGGGCGTCTAGTCAAGCAAATACAGAGATTTCAATCGTTGGTGAATACATTATCGCATTTCATCTCTTAACGGTGTGCCTCATCGCATAATTTACCAACAATAATAGTTGTTCGCAATGAAAATACCACCGAAACGACATTAGCCAATCTTATTCAAATTTCGGGTGGTAAGTACGAAGTGTGCATGAGAATCGTCAAATCAGACCACGTTAATGTTTGAAAAACACTGCATCATAAAAAAGATCTCTTTCTGAGTGAAATTGTTGACACTTCCGGCATTCTTCATTCGCAAAACGTGAATACATTCTGTTACTTGAGCACGTTCATCACAAAAATAGCAACTCGGTCTGCCACTCTAATCGTTACATATGCAACCTATTCTTTTAATCCGTCACCCTTTTTCCTACCACCTTCTCCTTTTCTACAACTTTGTCCCATCTTGCGGTCATTCAGCATTGTCTGAACTCGTTTCTTCGGCAAAAAATAAAACTAGTTCTATCAGACTCGCTCAAGGGTTCACAGCAAACTGACGAAGATTTTTTAAATGTCGCAAACATTTTCTGAGAAAAGCATCCTTTTTTCAGAAACTTTCAAGGATTCTACTAGAAACCTTCAAGCGTTATATCAGGAACCTTCGAGGAATATACTAGAAACTTTAGAACATGATACTAGAAACCCTAAAGCATTATACTAGAAATCTTCCAGGATTATACTAGAAACCTACAAGGATACTACTATAAACCTTCAAAGATTCTACTAGAAACATTCAAGGATTCTGTTAGAAACCTCCACGGATTCTACTAAAAATTTTCAAGGATTCTACTAAAAACCTTCAAGGATCATACTAGAAGCCTTCAAGGAATATACTCGGAACCTTCAAGGATTATACTAGAAGCCTAACACGAACGTAAATCCAACTTGCACGACATGAACACTTGATAGTGATGCTTCAATATCACTGAAGAAAAAAATGCCAGTGTACTTCATTCGGGCAAGTGAACTGCTCAAGATAGACAATAAGTCAGAGAGAATCTCAAAGGTAGCTTTACCTATTTTCGTCATGCTCCACAAGATCTACTTCGCAAGATCAGACTAGAAAAAGAATATCCCTGGTTCAGCAGTAAATAGAGCAATATACTATGGTGAAGTGATCATTTTAAAGTTGCATAAAATAATCGACTACAAAAGAAAAAAGGGAATTAAAATTTCACAGAAGAGAATATTGGTTGAAATTCTATCAATGAGATTAATAACTTACATTGATGTTGATAACTATGAAGATTGTGGAAGTGATTTCTTGAGAAACCTTAAAAAAAGTATAGCAGAAATAACGAAGAGTAGAAGACCAGTGAGTGACATTCGATATAGTACGACACCACTCCTGTATTGAAATAGAGTAATAGCGAAACTGTTTGAAAACAAAAGTATACATTCCGAGAAATATGAAGAGATGCAACATCTCATAGAAAAACCATTTCAAAGAAATAAACGTACTGAACTTCCCCCCCCCCCCCCCCTTAACCTCCTAACTCCCACCGTTTCGGAACACAAAAAAAGATGATGGGAATGTTATAAATCATCGGGTGATGGCTATTCTTTTTTTTTTTTTGCTCCAGTAAACCAAAATAGAAGTCAGCAGGAAATGTTTTGCAATGGGCTTTTAGGTGCCAGTGTTTAAAATTCCTTCTCACATAGAAGACCAGTTGTTTTGCTATGGAACTAATACATGCCAAAAGCATCCAATGCTATATCACCTCCACAAAATCGTATCTGTTACAGAAACGTAGCCAGTTATCAACGCTAATGCTCATGCCAGAAGTAAGCTTTCGACACCTGACCGCTCATGAAAAAGCGTTATTGACTTTGATAGCCAAAACAGAGTCTATTGATAAAGGAGGAAATTTCATAGAAAAGTGTGAAGTAATATTCATGAAAAACAAAGAAGAAGGAAATAACTCGTGAACCTCTCGAATGCGTTTTCCTTCTAGCCTGAATGAAATTTTTGCTCCATTCATATCGAGAATGGGGCTGAAATGCCCTAGTCAATCCTATCGCTCCTTTCATTTGCCTAAGTCAATGCGTAGAAATAATAATAAAGACCAATGCATCAATCAAACTACGAATAGAAACTATTGCCTCAACTAGGAAGGAATTCGGTGCAATTTATTTATGACGGGAATCTCTTCAAGTGGGCCTAGCGACGAAATTCTTCGTAACATTCGTAGTACGTCTAGGCGTAATTTTAAGCATCTCTTTTCTGAAAGAATTCTTTAGCAATATGCTTAATTTATATGGCAAAAGGTTAATAAAGACCTACATTTCCACAGTAATGAGATCGATATCGCATAATGTAACAATTATAAGCACGCTGGAACTGAGCATCATAAAGCACAAGAAATATTGGTCATTGTTTGCACCAATACAACAGTTCAACCTTCAAATAGAGAAAAACGAATTCAACTCGAACTAGAGGAGTGATACCTTTCGGCTAGCTGAAAATGAAGTTAGCAGAGAAAGAGGTTCGTTATAGCGCTTAATTCCAAAACACTATTTCTGGTTTTAAGAGATCGAAGTAATAGTTTTGCATGAAATTCTAGATTTACTCCGATACGCTATATAACTTTAGCAACACCAATTCACACTTTTATTCATCCACAAGAGAATTAAAATATCGTATTACAATAACGTAAGTGATTTTCTTTTGAAAGAGAGAAAGGCAAAGAGAAAGAAAAAAGTAAATAGTGAGGAAGAAAGATAGAATGGTAGGCAGGAAGAGACAAGGTGGCGAAGATAAAATAAAGCCGCAAACATCGCACTATCCCGTTCAACGATTAGAACGAAAGTGTTTGGGTATAACATCTATCGAAAAAATACCTTAGTTGAAGATGACAAATTCTCTTCATTAAATGAAATAAGCCGCACTTTCTCTCAGATATTCCAACAGCATCGAAATATTTCGAGTTCCCTGATTTATGCTTATCCCTTCTAAGATCAAAGCAGCAAAGCGAGCCTAAACCTTCGCTACATAGGTAACCGAAAACCGAAACGGTGAAAATCCTATTCGCTTGCGTCGTTTTTTTTCAACGATTACTAATTCTCCTATGCAATGAACTCGGAGCCCTAATCAGCTCCCATCCGTCCACCTGTGCTACTGACATAATAGGAGCATGGGATGTCGCGAAATGACGGAAAATGCCCTTATGACTTAAAGCAGAAATCTACATCAACAGAAATCTACTGAAGCATAGGAAACGGCCATCCGCATAAATGGCAAAACTAGATCCAAGTTGTTTTGTAGATGAATAGCATTTCAACGACACAACTAAAGGAATTGCAAAGAATCGAAACAAAGTGCCACAGTGACTACCAGTTCACTAGACGGTAACATAGGCGATTTCATTGGGGATGGGAAAAATTGAACATTAAACGTCTATTTCAATAAAGGAAACAAGAGATGCTTATTAGATGAGATGACGACAGAAGATTAGAACATTTGAAACGAGGAAATAAGACAGAAGTAGGATAACTCTAGCTATCTAGGACAGGTAAAATATTGCTGGTAATCTGAAGACAACAGAAATCGTTTTCGTGAGCGATAGTATTTTGGTTTTTTTCTTTCAGAGATTCGAAAATACCGGACGATCACTGACATTTAATCTCTCCAGGAATAAAGAGAGATCTTCCTCCTGCATGATTCCTTTAAGTAGCGAGTCTCAATCAATATGTACAACTGTATATGACTTAGGGTCATCGTCTAATAAGCTCATTTACTCTTTCAATTAATAATAACCATAACTAACTCAACCACCAAGAATATTGATATATCGGAAAGACGGAGGCTAGCTGAAGCAATAGTAGAATACTTCCAAGAAATCGACATTAACTCACCAAACGCAATGATGATCTCTATCTACGATCATCGAATTGCACATGCGACAATACGTTTTCGTTGACGTAATAGCTGAATATATATTAGGCGAGTTTTGCATCATTTTCAATAACCATCGCAAAACAACACAAGAGCCAATAATTATAACGAATTTAACAGCAATAAATCGCTCGTTTGTAGTCAGTAAAATGCTAGCGATGAGCATAACGATGCAACAGCAGCCGAAAAAAGAGAAGAACCTATAATAGCAGCGCTTTTTCTTTTCTAAACATTCGTACATTAATGTATAAAATGTCAATTCAATCAGATTTTCGATGGCAAGTCACCTTTGTAGACTGCTTTCGACAGTTGTTGTTGGGTGCCAAATGGATAAGCGTCCGACGTTTCGGTAAAGATTAATGGCTACTTCAAGCAGCTGAATGGCTACTTCAAGCAGCTTTTATTAGTAGCCTAACAGTTATTCATTGAAGATTCAGCCACAACTGTTTGCGGTCAATCCCATTAGCTACTCTTGACTATCCGATAAATCGCCGCCTATTCTTATCAGCCGCAAATACGTCCCTTTAAATGAGCAGTCCAATATGGTTCTGCCATTTCTCGCCATCATTTAAAAAAAGTGTCTCCCTAAAAAAATACCTCTCATATTCGGATAATGATACCACTCAACCTAGAATTGAAGAAAGAAACCTTGTACGTGGGAACGCTCGAAGAATTGTTCTCGAAATACGGTGCAGCAATATTGGTAAAATAGCCAGCAGCACCATCGAAAATGATAGGCTTATAGATAAAAGAATATAGAGTAATCCTGTTGCCACTATCGCTGAAAACAGAGTAACGATGCACTTGTCAAGTTTGATATTCCACAATTTCTTTTTGATAGTCAGAGTTGCCGAATTTGATCCCTCGTTTAAGAGTAGTAGCAATTCCTACCGCAGGGTCATTTTCTCCTGTTTTGTAAAGCGCAACGCATATTTTACAGCATGTGACAAAAAGAAGAGCGTGCGAATTGTTCAAACTAAGCTTATGCAGAAGAACACCTGAAATATCGAGCTGAAATATCAACTGCACATGAAAGTCCGGTTTGATCGACAATTGAACTCGCAACATCACACTGATATGGCAANGATTTTATATATATATATATATTTTTTTTTGGGAGGGGGGGGGGAGGGAGGGGAGAGGAACAGTGGAAAGAAGAGGGAGAGGGTGTACAATGCATAAATATGTAGCAATTCGTAGCCTCAAATTTTCAACGAGAATAGCACAAAGGATGTTTGAGACCGATTTGGATCGAAATCCGGAAGGAAATCGAGAAGTTTTTGAGAAGTAGAAGCAAGGCGAGAAAACAAATAGCGAATGAAAATAACAGTGAAACGTGAGAATTCCACCTCCTTTAGGCCAAATGAGGAAAGATTACAACACCTAGGTAGCAATCNCCCCCCCCCCCCCCTCTCACAGCCAAGACCACTGATCGATTTCACTCATCAGTGACCAATTCCACAAGGCCTGAAAAAACACAATTCAGCAAAGGTGAAGCAATTACCAAAAACGAAGGCGAATCGAACATGCTCCGCTCCACTCCACGTTGGCAATCTAATGCGTCTATCGACTGCATTCACTGTATTCCAAAATGCGCGTGAATCGACGCCATCATCTATCGCGCTGAAAAAGAATTGAGAAAGCAGTCGGACGCGGAAAAAGTTTTTAGAGGTGGCGAATGGGAGGGGAAGGGGGGAGAGACAGGGAGAAAAATAGACATGGAAATACCATTCATGTCGATGCTCCATAATGATAGCAATAAATTCCAAGAACAACAGAAATGATGGAGTATAGCCTCAGGTGAAGCATAAAAAGCGAAATTTCCGTTGCAAAGGGGTAATGTGGCAACTTTCGCATCTTGATACCACTATATATATATATATATATATATATATATATATAAAAGAATAGGTCGTCAAGAACGTATGTGAGCAAATAAATAACTTGAATCACTCATGTACACCACCACAAAGGAATTCTACTAACACCTCTCGCATTTTGTTTTTAAATAAATCTTTCATTAAATTTTCCCCTCGCCTCCTCAGAATACCTGTCGGGCTTTGAAGTTGTAAATGGCACTACTTCCGTTGAATATAAGCCCCTTCTACCTCAAACGCAGGCCATTCTATGTTGGATGGAACAGAATCGCCTCCCACTTTACTTCTAAGTAAGTCCATTTTTAAAAATGTGGATAGTATAAGTTTCTTCTTTTCATAGTCCCCCTCCCCCTCCCCCCCATACCCACTACCCTTCCGCTACCAAATACGTCGAATGTGACATATCGCTAAGATGTAGTTCCTAGGGTATGGTAGTAAACTGGGAATAGCCCACCCACTTTGGACTGAAAGTCGTCATACAACAAACCAACCGATTAACAAACTCATCCAATTCGGAGCAATCACAGAACGTTTGCAGCAAATGACGTTTATTGCCATGTTCGTCAACATATTCGCAACAACACAACGCCACTTGCTCTTCCGACAAAGTTTCATCACCTTTAAGTTGCTCGCCAGAATTGAGCATTTCGCTTTATTTGCAATCCTCATATATTTCTCCGATAATGATTGGTCGTTTCTATAAAGATAAAAATAAGATAATCCAAGCGATACATGAGCAACAATTTTCAATGGCGCCAAAATCGATGAGATCAGAGGAAAGGATGCAAATATATGAATATATTCGAGAAAACAAGGGGATAGATATTGCACAGCCACAGCGTTCTAAACTTCTCACGACTTTTCGGGATGTAGTGAACGAGGAGAAGAGAGGTGAAGGTTGGGGAAGGAGAAGGAGAAAGATGCGATTTTATGTTGCATAACGAAAAGTACTCAAGTTTCAGATATGTGGAGACAAATCATTTTTTTGAGTTCTATAACAAGATTAACGCAGTTTTTGAAGGTAGCATCTTCTCTGAAAACTTAGAAAGGATTAACACAACTTTGCAAGCCAACCTTAATAGCCACCAAGAGGGCAATCTTGCAATCGAATATCTACGATGAACATGAAAACAAGATAAACGAAGCATTATAACCGACTTAACAAGAATAAACTCGCTTAACAAAGATTTATTGGTTGAAACAGATTTCCGTTCAATGCCGAATAAAGAAGCGGAAGATGGAAAGGGGGAAAGGGACGAGACATGCGAGCTACAAAAGAAAAGTATCATTATTCATAACGAGTAGGGATAAAGAAAATGGCATATACCGGTGAAAATATGCAGAAATATATCACTTGATCACTTGATCACTTGATCACTTGATTGACCGGACTTTCGAGCGTCGATGACGCTGCCGGTCACAATGCGCTTCCATTAGGGTACCGAGACCCGTGGTTTTGCATTGTTGTAGCCAATAAGTGACGCCACCCCGCTGGCCAGGCGAGCAGGCGTTTTCACAGCTTGCAAATGATCACATTGATCACATTGAACAGCTGTGATTTCATCGATTTCGTCGTTGTCTCCATCGATGCAGCTGGCAATTTTTCCATCTTTCTCCATCCTGAACTCGCAGCGTCCTAGCAGTGCCATGTAGAAGTCGAAACCCCATCTT
>JAARMF010000200.1:76059-86937 GCA_022844705.1 Toxascaris leonina | reverse complement strand
AAAAATGGTCACATTACCCAATGACGGTTTCGCATCACGGCGAGTACGATCCGCCGAAAAAGATCGCAGCCCCTGCTGCCTTGCAGGTACTTCGTGGAAGAAGAAAGGCTAGGAGAAGGAAACTCCGAATAACCGAAACTCCGAACTGAATATATATGTATATATATACATATATATATATATAAGTGGCCTGCTCGCCTGGCCAGCGGGGTGGCGTCATTTATTGGCTACAACAATGCAAAACGATGGGCCTCGGTGCCCTAATGGAAGCGCATTGTGACCGGCAGCGTCATCGACGTTCGACAGTCCGGTCAATCAAGTGATCAAGTGACAACTAACTGAGAGTTAAATTCAGGGGAAGTAAATTGTGAGGAGAAAATAAATTTCTATTGCGTGCAAGAACGCTGTTCGGAAAAAAATGAAGTGAAGTTCAAGAATGGCCGGAAGAAATATGCAAATGGAAGGGCTGATACGTGTAAGGTAGAGATTGTTTCACTCAAACTTTATGTATCCAGCTTGCGAAAAAAGCAAACATATAACCAACTGCCCCATATGCGAGATCAAAATCCATAAGCATTAATGATGCGACAAAGAAAAGGTAGCTCATCCTTGCATCTGAGATCAATACGTCCAACGCACAGGTCATACCAGCGCTAATTCGAAAGGAAGTCGAAAGCGAACGGGAAAGAATATAGGAAATGAGTGCGACATATTTTGGATGCGTTGAAGCAAAAGGCTGTAAGAGTGGAGAAAATAGCAGTAATACCGAGGATATAGCAGTAACATCTCTTCCACGAAACGCATTAAGTTTTGAAATAATAAAACGCGATATGATTTGAAAAATAAAGAACGGAAAAAACCAATCAGATTTCAAAGCATTCAAAGTGATTTGTGACGTGGATAAGATAAAATGACGAATGTATACAGATACTGCGAGAAAATCATTGCTCGTGCTGTGTAATCGATTGCTCCATTTGCTAAAGCCGCTACGATAACTGCGATGTGGACAACCAATATGGCGTGGAAGAACCAGTTGGTGCACTTGTGGTCAGTCTTCTTGCATCACGAATTTGGTGGCAATTTTTTTCTCAACCCCTCATGGCAACAAATCGGAAAAACCATTTGTAGTTCAAGCAGTTTGTGTTTGCCCATAGAACGCGGTATTCAGTTATGATTTTAGCACCTTTAAGGTAGCATCTCTTCCCATCAGTCAGCTTTTGACTGACGCGAGGAGGCGCTGATGGAAGGAAGTTGAAAAAGGCACAGCGGCGCTTTTGATTAGAGTAGCGTTCAGGGAAGCGCTTCGTGGATCACGAAGTGTAGACGACAGCTTCGAGCTTACCATTTGAAAGCTCTCTGATGTCGGATGGCGTAATTCGTTTAACATCTGCGCTTCAAGATCGCGAAGTGTTTTTCTCCAGATCCTATGACGCTATAAAAATTAAGGACAACACTTTTTAATAACATAAGCTTGCCTATATGAAATGGTTTGCTGCGATAGTTCAAGCGTCGTTTTCAGCAATGCTCTTTGTCCAGTGCTTGTTTTGCGTGACCTTTATGGTTGTTGATATAATGTCATCTTTAATGCATTTTTTTGTGACTACCATTATAGGTGTCAGCTTGTTTTTATTTTCTTAAACGGCTAAAAAAATATTCTCATTTTGTGACTTAAAGAAACACGCACGAAGTTTGCGCCTAAAAAAACCAAAAAAAAGGAGTAGAGAATAAGAGATTATAGAGATCGTCCATCCATTTAAACGTGAAAAATATGGGACCACAGATGTAACTACAGGTAATTGCAACGATCATATAGTGCATATTGTGGATAAATCGCGCAGACAATGCTTAAGAGCAAACAAATTAAAGGCTGTAATTATGCTGAATGATAGAGAGTCCCAACTGGCAACGATAGAAAGCGGAGGACTTAAGGAAGTCAGCTTGATCCGTTACGAGCCTTTGATCTGAAATGGATATTCTCTCGAACGTAGTGCAAACTTTCCGAAGAAGAATGTATTCTCAGTGAGATTCTAGACGAAGTTTCAATGATCCTAAAACCACAGGTGTAAATCCAACTAAATTCTACGATACTAACGAAGAGCTTCGTATATCAGAAACCGAATATCGCTGCCCTTAATTAGGCTGTTAGGCTGAAAAATTCCTCAAAACGCCTTTTTGTCTCCTCCATTACAGAAATGCAATTGCAGCTTTCCAATTACTTACATGTCCACCTTCACATAGGGCGACCAGAGTTGAGTATAACATTGCAAAGTGCGATCATAGCAAGGAAAAAAAAGATCTTCCAATAATTTTTTGCACTACTGTAATAATAAAAAAAAGAAACAAAGGATACAGTTCCGCTGCTTATATCGTCTTCGGCGAAACTTTGTAACCCGTGAGATCGGTACTCCCGTAAACGCTTCAATGCATCATTTCATTCATAGATAGATCGACAATAAAATATTCGAACGAAAGTTTTTTCAAGCAAAACGAAACAATTCTCGATGGACATATCAAATTGCCGAAAATATGATGACATTGGCGATGAGAGCAACTCTTAACGCCACATTTTGAAATCAACCTAAGAAACATATAACTCTGTGTTTTCCTCATCAAACAATAAAGACCACTGTAATATTGTCGTCGGGTAAACTTGTTGCAGACTGAAGTGAACTAATAACAAGTTCAATGAATATGCAAAATGCTACAACTTCATCCATTGAACAAGTCTTTGTTGGTTGCTTTACGATGATAGCGATGAACGCTATGCTACTTCGAATAATACAAGTTGCAAGAGATTTTCGGCTTTTTTGAAGACATTTATTCGTTGACCACTTCTAGCATTTCAATGAAATTAATGGAGGATATTTTACCGGCTATNCCCCCCCCCCCCCCCCCCCCTCTAAATGACAGCCTTTTCGTGGCGAGGAGGCTTAAGCAGTCTAACTAAACGGTATTGCCTATCGATCACCAGAAATGTTGAACTGGGACTGAGAGTCATAAAAGCACATTTCGTTAGATCCCTTATTCCAGGTGACAGCGGTAGGCACATGTTATGGCCTGCCTAGCCAGCGGATAACATACCATCCTTAAGCTGCAATCGCATGAATAATCGCGCGAAACGTCGTCAGAGAAGCTGTCTACTGAAGTAAGGACAGCACGCTGATCATCGACTTCTGAGGTAACTGATGTAAGGTGCCTCTCACCTGTACTTTTTAAACTTATCATAAATCACGGACGAGCAGTTAAAGCTACATTTCCTAGAACGACTAGTTCCCAGGCCTATTTTTCTATTCACGAACTTATATTTTCATAAAATTCTCAGTTTTAAGAGACGGAACTCAGATCAAAATAGTATTGTGGCACTTGCATTGCTCTTTAGTACAATGCTATCATCCACACCGGGCATCTGCGTAAAGGTCACTCGCGCCGTGGTTATTCGCGCTTTAAGAATTGATGAAAACATCGACTGCATAAAACTTAGTTCTTCATCCGTTATTGCCTAAATATGCAGAAACAGAGAAAGCACACCGTCTAATAAGTCGGTTAGTAGCTTAATAAACGAGATAGCATGAATGATCGTATTGGGCTGTCTTAGTAGTAACAATTATATTCTGATGAGGAAATGAGTTTTTCGATGGTCTTTTTGAATTAGAGACTATCAAAGAGAAGAAGAATAGCACATCGTGAAGTGTATGAGAGCGGAAATGAGCAGATGAATGAAAAAAAAATGAAATCATTTTCTTTTTCAACAACAAACATAGCAAAGTGGGCAGTAATATTTGTGACTGAAGAAGTTTACTCCTCTCAAATGTGCAGTAGTGCAGAAAATAATCGATCGGGACGTATACGCTACACATGAAGGGTACTCGAAATGAAGACTTCGAAGTGAAACAAACGCAATTATACCTCATTACTCATTTCTGCATAGGATACTTACTTCTCCCGCTAGCGCCGCGGGTGGTCTCCATCACTGAATTATTCAAAAAAAAAAAAAAACCATCGCTAAGTCATCAGGCTCTTTAAGTTAGTCGACATGATTTTCGCGGCAGCACCGCAAATCTTGCGCGAACCGTGGCGAATAGGCGATGTGATTAATCTCTTCCTCATGGAGAGTTCATATCGCAAGGGTTAACTTAATGCTATTAGTGCTAGTCAAGTCGACCTAGCCGAGTTCTGCCCACGTAATTAGCGACCTCCATTATATTATGTAATGCCCGATTATATTATACCCTTCAGGAAAGGATAAAGTAACTCCCGCCGTTTGCTGTGTATCTTATATCTTTTTCATCGCTTCCATAGCACCGTACCCGTTAGTATACTTACATGAAAATGTGCCATATAAGCTAAACTTTTAATCCAAATATGATTATAATAGATTATTGACTAGGAAAACTATTATTATAAATATGAGAAGTAAGGTCAATATAGAGGAAAACTATTATTATAAATATGAGAAGTAAGGTCAATATAGAAACAGCAATATGGGAAGTAAGATCCGCCGCGACGTTTATGTGGCGTTGGTTAGATGTGGCGAACTAAGGATCGCGAAAGATGGAAAAATTGTCAGATGTGTCAATCGACAGAACGACGAATCGATGAAATCACAGCTATCCAAAGGTATTTGAGGTATGAGGAGTAAGAAAAAATAAAATAAAGATTCAGATGTAATTGAGACTTGCAAATCATCAGCGATAGCACCGGTCAGTTCAAGAAATGCTGACGTCATCATAAAGCTTCACTGCGTCGGTCAAAGGTTGAAGAAAAAAATAATTAACGAAAAGATTGTGTTCGACGTTCGAAGAAATAGCGTTCGAAGAAATAGTAAAGTGAAATTCGACGATTTCCTCAATCGTTGGCAATATTCGATTTCACTGCTAATAATCGAAACGTATTTCAAATGCATTTGGAACAGAGAAACGAAAGGTTTAAGGGGTTATGCAGAAATTACGATAGATCTGAAAGAGAGAACTAAATACAATCGCAATATCCAATGCTTATTTTCGTAGAGTTGGAGCTCGTTGCCAGCACAAAAAAGTGTTCTGCTTATTACGGAATGCTTGAACCATTCTATAAATGGAGTAAAAAAAAACGAAGATTGAGGAAAAAGATTTACGATGAAATTTGGGAAGGTTCCGATGAATAAGTTGCAGAGGTAGAGAGTGCACGTGTGATGAATTTTATGTAAGTGGAAATGAGCTGCAGCATGACTACAGGTGATCTCATCGAAAGATCTGATCGGCGCTCCCAAGAGTCTTTCGTCACTGAATAAGCCATGAGACATTATCATCGGACCGTGGAATGCATTCTTTTAGAGCCTAGTTTCACAATAATAACAGTGGTAACAATGATGGTAGTGATGTCAGTGATGACAGTAGTAATAATAGTAATAATAATAGTAATAGTGATAGTAATAATAAACATCTTTATTTTTACAATACCTTTTGATCGTAACTAAAATGCCTCTTTCAAAAAAGAGTGATTCGACTATTATCCAACTGTGTAATTTCCGCAAGGCAAATGAGGTCTCTCACCTGCAAAGATATATGCATATTAATGAGATTTCACTTATTTCCCACCTTCATTCACCTTCATGCAACCCTATTTTCCATGGCAGTTGCATTACGCACATGTGTCGTGATGTGATTGTGGCGATGCGATCACGACATATTCACGTGATTGCAATCTTTGTGTATATTTATTTAGAGAGGTGCGTATGTCAAGCGGTTGCTGTTCGCTTCGTTCAAGAATCTTATCGGTGCTCGTCGACTCGCGGTACGTGCATATGTGCATCTATTTAGGTAGTGTTTAGCGGAGCCGAATGCTATTTGGGCTCCGATTGGACATATAGTGATTTAGAACAGATAACGAGAATGTTTTTTTTTCTTTCATAGCATTGTGCTCTTATCGTTTCCGCTTATTTCAAACAAATCTGTTATTCCATTCACATGTGAAGACTACAAACTTCTGTTCGATAAATCGTGCACTTTTTTTCGGCGTTGCGTTATGGTGACCTCGTTGCTTTTCATCCCTAACCATATCCAATATACGGGAAAAGATCTGCGTTAAATGCGACCTGGGCCATCGCCTAGATTGGGGCCCGGATTTACCGTGAATCAGTCGTGGGTGAATGACACCGAGTTGTTGAGAGTGTCAGGTCCCAGCATCAGGAGTTAGTTAGTAGATGCGTAGTGACGAACGACTTGATATGAAGAAAGGTAATCGCCTCGTTAAAATGGTGGGCTATATCCATAGTGCTTGTTGTGTTTCTTACCTTCGGAAGAAAGGCGGCGAACTCAGGTACTTGCCAGGTAATTGTTGTCCCGATGCTTCATCGTCTTTCTCATTTCAGTGCTGAGTGTAATTTACCTCGTGTTTTGGTGTTACCTACGAGAATATATATTGCGCTAATCAAATTATACAGCTTTTTAGCCTAACGAACTTACAAATGATAGCGGCCGACGTAATAAAGGCTGCTCTAACAAAAGAGTTCAAATTGGCTGTAAAGAACGGGTGTGATGAAGCCGATCTCAACGGCAGCATCTCTGAGTAAGGCTTGATTTCTTTTTTCTTTTTTTTTTTTTTATTTCTAAAGATTTGAATGTTGCACATTGCTCTTGTGCATTGACCTATTCCAATAAGCAAATGCTCCGTGCAGAGCTACTATGCACACATTGCAGACGGTCACCATGTCGATGAATGAGAAATCGAATACTGCATAAATTCCCACACTTCAAGCACGCTTAGCTTTAAAGCATGTTTAGCGCTTGCTTATACCATATGGATGACAAGTGACAAAAGTACGTCAGCTGACATACATAGGCGTTGTCCATCACCTCGTGTTTGTGAACAAACTGCACGTATGCAATCTTGCATTGTGCAGTTTACGACACTAAAGAAAAGCGTTGTAGTTCGTTCAATTGTTGTTTCAGGGAAACTTAATTTAAGGGGATCACATTGATCACGTTGAACAGCTGTGATTTCATCGATTTCGTCGTTGTCTCCATCGAGGCAGCTGACAATTTTTCCATTTTTCTCGATCCTGAACTCGCCGCGTCCTAGCAGTGCCATGTAGAAGTCGAAACCCCATCTTGTTGGCAGTCTGCCGCGTTCTTGCTTTCCATATTGCTGTGGCCAGTAGTACATCGCCTGGTGGCCGGCCTGCTGGCAACGTAGGTTTCGGTTATTCGGAGTTTCCTTCTCCTAGCCTTTCTTCTTCCACGAAGTACCTGCAAGGCAGCAGGGGCTGCGATCTTTTTCGGCGGATCGTACTCGCCGTGATGCGAAGCCGTCATTGGGTAATGTGACCATTTTTTAAGTGTTGGCGCGCCACCGCCAACGCCATTCACACCCTGGTGAATTTCGCCGTCGGTTGGTTCACGTCTGCTAGATTAAGGGGATAAGTGTCAAAAATTAATGACTACAAATCAAATAAAGGTGTCGTAGCCTGTAAACTGTTTCCCGGGGAGCAGTTAGTCGAATAAAAGAATATCTTGGACCCGACTCAATTAGTCTTGTCGCTTTTTATCGTCCACATCGATACCTACGTCCCATATCCTCATCCTTGGTTTTTTCTTTCTCATTCCTCTCTCTGACTCTGTCAGTGGCTGAAGCTGTAGATGAACGCACCATCTCGGGAATACAAATAGGTGGAAAGCGTCGGCGATGAGCTGTTGCTTTGTTCTTTAGCGATCCGATGGGTACAAGTATCGCATCTTTTAGTTGCATCAGTTGTTTCACATGTTTATTCGGGAAATAATTCATACTTTCATACCCAAGCAAGAACGGGCTTTCTGTTTCCTTCCACTTTCAACGTTTGTTAGGGTTATTGCACAAGTATGGGAAAGGAAAAATGCAAAAGAAAATCATAACCATTTGATGCATATAGTTGTCGTACTTTACTTGGCTCTTTAATGAGTTTTTGTTTGTTTTGGAGAAGAAAAGTAAGGATGGATATGACATCGATCGGCATTTCGAGAGCGATCAATGAAAAAAATTTCGCTAATTTGACTTGATGGATTCCCCTTCATTTATGGTGTTAAGTTTTGGCTCATATTTCAGTGATCTGACACAAACGATTTGCAATATCGTAGAGGCGGTCTTTATTCATGGTCTTAAAGATCCATTCTTCGTGAGAGGATCACGCTATGCGAAATATCCAGAGCCGGTAAGGGCTATTCTCCTCGATATCCGTTCTACTGTTTGAAAGATTCTTTAAACGTCATTTAACATAGGTACTGATTGTTTACTGGCTGCCTCTTGCAGCGGTATTTATCAAATTCCTTCTTTTCTAGACGACTGTGTTACCACTCGTTATTAGCTCGGGCCGGGTTTTTTTAGGAGGGGGGGAGGAAGGAGAGGGTTAGAATTTTGATAAAAACAATATTTTATTGTCCTGTGGTGGTCGCTCTAAGTTAACGCCGTAAAAACCTGAGGTTGTTCATGCCAGAACATAGAAAATTTCAAATACTTTATATTATTTTACTGAGGAAGTAAACCGTACGTCGTACGTTACAAAATTGATCGGAATGTCCTCGGTTGCAGTAATGGGCATTGGGAAGAATGGGGCTGTCGAATTTTTCTGATTTTGCTGCATTTATCGTTTTGTCTGGTATGATAAGATTGATTATGTACCGCAGATCTATGTACACATTTTAAATTCCATTACTACCTACGATTCAGTTGATGGGACGATGGCGAAGACACAAATCTCCTTGAAGAGGAAGTGACGGGTGAATGAGGAAGAGAGGGGGGGGGGGGGGAGCGGGAGTAAATGAACAAACAATGCGCTTCCGATCTGATTTATTCTCCACTCGTCTTTTTATAAATTTTATCTATTTTAACAGCTATATGTGTTTTGATAATGGCCTTACAGAGTTGATTCATCTAAGCGTGAGATCTTTGAAGACTTATTTGTATGCAATATATCGTCGATCTCATTGGATGAAGGGGAACTTGCACGTCTTTTCACATACATTTAATCACTTATCGTACGCAGTGTTTTGAATGATGTCATCTGATATCAAAATGATCTCAACTAGATTCGAACAACATTTGAGAACGATTGTAAGAATTTAGAATAAATTACTTGTCCCGCTTATAGAAGCAGAGAAATGGTTTCGCCGATCGCCCAAATTAGGTCGACCATTACGAATTCGATGACCTGAGCTGTGATCCATGTCACCGTTTCCACCTATGTTTTATGTATGTTGACATCTCCTCGACCTTTTTGCTCAAGTTTCTCGACCTTTCGAGCTGTCGAACACTTCGGCATATTAAATATACCTTTTTAGACACCTTGATATAGTTATGGTGGATCGCAATTTTTATTGTTTTTTCTTGATGCTACAAATAAGCATCAAAAACTTTATCTGTCGTTTCGGCATTATTGCCAAATTTACTGTCGCGTTGAGGATCGTGCTAGTGCCCTCAACTTTTTTTTTTTAGAATTTTTGGCCATTATTGCACAAATATACACACATATCGATAATGAATCAAATAAGTGCTGCAAAGCATATCAAGAGTGATATTGGTAAAGCGAGGGTATGTGTTTGCAACTTTGTTTTTCCGATCATTGCAACCATTGAGCGTGTCTTCGTTCCAATCAAAAGAGAACGTCCTAAAAATGATGTTATATAGCTTTGCGTTCATCTGAATAGCAGCAGCAGCAGTAGAAATTCTAAGGCATTTGTTGCATTTTTGATTTGAAGGGTTCGGCATTCGATGATATATTTCCTATTGCTTTATAGTCGTTTCTGATAGGTCTGAAAGAGTAACACATGTCGTCCTCGCTGAAAACTCAAATCTAATTCGATGTCGTCGCCGTTCTCATGTGTCACCTTCCTAATGTCGTCTTGATTTAGTGAGATTTTGTTTCGTTGATGATCTTTTCTGGTCAGTTATTTTGCCGATCATCCCATACCGTCGAAAATGTCAAAAAATTGTCTATTCTCGAAGATATGACCCATTTGGATAATTACTACTATCCGTCTTATTACAAGGTAAATGAATTGAATCCGCTTGGGTTGGCCTAATTTATTGGCTGTGAAAGCTGCAGGAGTGGTGTATCATTGCATTAGCCATATCATACCACATCGCTTTGAAGTCGTTGATCTATGCGCGTTGTATTGCACAAGTGTTACTCAACTTCTGCTGCATTCCTATCCCACACTATAAGAATATATCAAAGTTGAATATCTTTTTGCTGAAGAATGCTGAGCTCAAGAAATCTGTTTTACGTGATGATTGCGCTTCATGGGCATGGATTCTGCTAATGGATAGAAAATGCTAAATACGGCGTTTTTTTGTTCTGTTCTTTCCCATTCTCCAAATAACAATTTTCGAACTTCATAGCAGATAGCATCAGCGATTTTTTGTCGTTCATAACTTTACTCGGTACAATTGGGAATTTACCGATGCTATTGAGTACTTCTGAAACACCATTCGTAGTGCATTCAGAATGTTGTCTAGCAAAACAGTGTGTATGAAAAATCTGTATGACAGTTGTCGTTGGGCGTATCGCTATATTGACTGGAATTCTTTTCTTCGCATTGGATTCAACCAGTGCTGTTATCGAATTGTAGTTTTACACTTACAAACTGTGAAGACATTTCCGCCAAAAAAAATACTGTCAAATATCTTATTTCATGTATGTCACGTAAACAGTTGCGTTTCATTTGGAAGGAGGGGCGGGTGGGAAGCGTAAGGGTTATGAGCGTGAAACTGCAGAAATTCTGATCGGAGAGTACCTTGTGACTTTTCGGACGAAAACAAGGGGACGAGGAAAAGACAGCTCTAGTAGTTCTTGGCTCTTCTGAGATTGAGTAATAAAGTAGGAGGGAAGGAGTGTTGCGTGCGCCACATGTATGCATATATATATAT
>JAARMF010000200.1:19394-35589 GCA_022844705.1 Toxascaris leonina | reverse complement strand
ATATATATATATATATATATATATATATATATATGATCACACCATAAGCAAAAATTTTTAATCCTTCTGCCAAACTGTAGAACGATTAGAAATATCGACTTCGTAGTTTGCGAACACTTTTCTTCCTTGTAAAGAGGTAATATCCATTATGTGAGATCTCCGAAACAATTCTACGGTCAGAATGAGGTTCAGCTATTCAATGAGTTGTCTTTTCCGTTTTTACGTGTGAGTATTTCGCTAAGTTATCCATCATTGTGTCGCTTGAAGGGCTTTAGACGCTTTACAGGATCAGTCGCACGCTTTACAGGTCCATTTCATGCAGTCTGGTTGCTTTCAATCATGCACATGAGTTCGATTGTGCATGCGCTTTACGTTTTAGCCTTTCAATGTCCCTTCTATCTTGCAGCATCCGAATATGATTTAGATACCTATCGACCTTATAAAGGTTTTTCGACTCTTGCGGTGTGGAGGTAAGCTGATTCGAGAATCATCTATTGCTCGCATACGGCGGTTGAATCCTTTATAGTCTCAAATTCGACTCATCATAACGAGGGATAATGTAGCTGCCGGTCTGCATGTACTTGTTGCCTCTAGAATGCTGCTGTTGTTTTTATGATTCTCAAATGCATTTTCTTGCATAAAACCTCTTAACTTTGTGGACGGCGAAGAACGTTTTCCGTGTTGAGTGAAACCGCAAACGCTATTTTTTGATTGGTACACTGCTTGTAGGTTATAATAATACTAATAAGTGATATATCATCCGAACCTGAAAATTTTTATTCCTACTATTTGTGTAGCCAGTTGGCATGCTTTAACCGGAAGTGCAGGGTGCAAATACCCTCCAAAAAAGTCTGACCACCTTCTCGGTCTACTTCAGTTCAAAGTCTAGAAACGGTCGTCAATGCGCGACCATAAAGCGATGATCGTTGAAGTGTGATTGCGTACACTGACCCCGACGTGTTGGCAAGATGGTGTTCCTCATGCACTGAGTATGTCCACGATCACGAAAATGTCGCTTTTTTATTTACGTGATACGCAAAGTATGTTCATCGATGATGGGACTTCTTTAGGGCGGAGAGAGTCACGTCACGGACCTAAAAATTGAAAATAAGAATAATATAAAATAAAAGATGAAACAGAAATGGCAAACGATTGGTACTAAATATTCGCATGCGAATTCTTGATCACTTTCTGAACCAAACCGTGAGATTGCCAAAAACAAATGGAAAATTGCGCCAAAAGAGCTAACACTATATGCAGTTTTTTCTTTCGCTGACATGACCGATCAGTTCTATGAGTTCTGCGTAAATAGTAGGCAATAATCCTTTCACATGTTTGTTAATCCGTTCTTAGCCTTACCTTAGCGCACCTTGGAAGTCGATAATCAGCATTCTGTCCTTGCTGTAGTAGGCAGTTCTGCAATGACATTTCACACGATCCGTCATGCGATCATAGCCTAAGCAGACAGGTCATCCGCTGCCTAAGCGGACCATGACGTGTGTCTTCCGCAACTTGGATCACCTAGCCAAAAGGATTCAACGACGGGCACTTTTGTGGGTCTTAGGCCCCAAACCTAATATCTCTGGCGAGAGATCGGTAACACCGTATAGTTAGACTGCTCAAGCCCCTGCGCCACAGCAAGGCTTAGTTAAACGGTCCGTTTATGTGAATTTGTTTTTGCTCAATTTTTACTTTCATTTTCACCATTTTTATAACTCTACTAGCATTAAATGAAAAGTGCATCATTACCAGATTTGAGCGAATTTACCCCACCTTGAATTTTCGATTACTTTTTTCAAGTTGGACCGATCAATGTGATGTGGTTGATACATCATACAATGTGCGTTATATGCGCCATTTCATAACTGTAAACCTCAATCACTTTGGAACTAAACTCCAGGATGCGGAAAATAGAGGGACATGCGAGTGTGCACGCACCAGTGCGATACCACTAAGATGTGCTTTTGTAAAGCGTATAAAAGCGACTTTAATTTGAACCGTCGATAAACTTTCCCTCGTTTAACGCCGTTTTGATTTCATACTGAGTTCATTAGTTCAATTTTTACGTATTTGACGATTTTCTTAGCTCGTTTACGTAGTGCCTGAAAACTTCTCTCATATGCTCAAATGAAACTTCATTACGTAGGTGGAATCGTTTCGCGCTTTTGCACTTTTACGCTACTCCATTCGATCAGTAGTGTTAAATATTCCTACCATTCTGTGATCTAAAATAGAACCAGTGTCGAAGTTGGCCCAGTGGAGCGATTTTCTAAAAGCCATTTAGTTCTATGGTTGAGAAGATATAGGTTCGCAGAGTTCATTTATTCAACACCTCAATATTAACGAAGTTAACGCTAACGATGCCATCGTATTACAATTTCTCCTACGATTAAATACTTGCACTTTCTCCAGAAAAGATGGCACAGTATTGTATTTATATTATTTTCGCAAAAAATTCAGTGCAGAATATGTGTGGTGCTCTCACCACTCCAGATTTGGTACGATGCTACGCCAAATTTTCTTAGCCCCTAAGCTGCAATATTTATGCTTATATCTTGCTATCCATGCGTTCAGTTTTTTTCTAATACGGCGATAAGACGAAAAGAGCAGTTTAATGCTATAAAAGTCCTTCACAGGGATGATCTCTGAATATCGTTTTTTTAAAATCTGAATCTGCAAGAAAAACCTTGAGCAGAACCATCCCTAAAACGAACGTACTACTGTGTGGAGTTGCCGAGAGAGAGAGAGAGAGTTGCAACAATTGCTGCTGAAAGCTGGGCACGGATCAAAAAATTGATACGAAGCTTTGAGTATAGATATTCTGCCGGGAACTGTATTTTTTTGAATTTCCGTATGAGTTTCACCAGTGCATCAACTTCAGCCACCTTCAGACCATCTTCCAGTACCAAGTGCAAGGTATGAGCCATATAGCCCATCTTTCCCGAAATCGCATAATAAGTCTCATTATTTTGTTCTCACTCTTTCGTTCTCGCCGGACTCAAATGTTTTACCGTTAGAGGTGGTAGATATGCTGTCAATTCGGTCATCTGAGCTGGATGCAGTCGTTTCTTCTTTGTAATATATTTGTGAAGGCGTCACATCTCTTAAATTTTTTTTTGAAAGCCCATATCACGTCTGCACTTGAATTAGTCACCATTCTGCATATTGACGATTTGTCGATGTCCGCACTATACAAAGTTTTCAGACAGACTAATTTGACTGTGTACACTTCGTGATATCCAGACTATTTCTTCAAATTCAGAACTGCGTTTTTGAGAGATGGGTCTCTGACGTGATGCATCTTTGCTGCAATAAACCTATCCTTAGTATACCTTCTGCTCCAGATAACAGCACCAACCGAGTCTGCAACCGCTGCTACCACGTCGGCCTCACTTCTCTCCTTTATCACTTTCAACGACTCTTCTGAAACAGAATAAAGATCTTCTTGAGAATTTGAGAAGGCGAATCGTGGGCTCAGAACAGCTCAATGTTCCGAAACTCGCGGCTGAAGAAGAAATTTGGAGAAGCATTCATTAGTGCTACCAGCTTCTAGAAGCTTTTATGCAGTATTTCCTTGATGGGCAATCCTGAGCTCACTTAGCCGACTTTCCGCACAACTCTTCATGTGTACTCGGTTGTGCATCTTACCTTATCGGGTGTTTGCAATAGCTGAGTGCTTTTGTTAGCTGCACAGATTTCATAGGTTCGGCAGCATTTCTCGCATTAGATACATCAGTTGACGCCAGTCACATCTCAGAGACATGACTTTCTCGAATCAAGTCATAACATTGCTAGTATCGATTGCCGTATGCTGTAAATTCAACCTTATTTCTGCATAGCTTGCAGATCACTCGTTTGTAAAAGCTGTGACAATACCATCTCTACAAAACTCAGTTAAACCTTTTAAATAGATACAAACGCCATTCATCTCGCTTCATCAAATACACTCACTCTCGTTCATTTGCATAAATCGCCCACTTTTAGAAGATCTAATTTGCTATAAATTTCTGAGCGAAAAGCCGTCATGGAAAGCGAAATTTCTTCGAATTATAGCATGAATCGAGCAAACATATTGATTTTTGATCAACTACAGCTAGGCATCAGTGGGTAATAAATGGATTGTGTGAAATTTGTCAATACGAATCTCTTGACAGTTTACGCCATAAAAACCATGAATATTTCGAAAATTTTGAAGAACTTTGCATATCTGACCTTTTTATTTCGCTGAGAAAGGATGGAATGAAACTTAAAAAGAGATGAGAGGAGACGAGTTTCTTGAAGCAAAGGAACTACAAAAACAAAAACAAAAAATAAACAACAAAGAGACGAACGTAAAATAATTCGGCACTTCAGTTGGTTTTTGAAGATTTGAAGCGCAAAATCGAGCCCTTCATTTTCACACAAGCACTGCCTCCGTCCACTTTAAGCGTCAATGATGCAGACGTGCCGAGGCGCGACGCTCGTATTTGGAACTCGAACAATGAAATGACGTTACTTCTGGATTCAGAAAAGGCCGAAATGTATTTTAAGCGCAGACACAATCGGAAAATGCTACAGTGTAATTTCATCTCTTCCAAGAAAGTTGGCCTGGAACTCTCTCTAATTGTGCCATTTTTAAATTCCAGACTTAATCATAAATACATTGCGTTTGTGGTTCGAGGCTTGTTACTACACAATGCCGCATCTGGCCAATGCATAAATGCAGTACGAAAAGCGCAATGCAATGCTGATACGATTGCATCACTACCTGATAATCACGATAGTGCTGTTCATGATCTGTGGATGATTATTTCCTTCTCTAAATTCTTCTGATTTAACAATAATGAATTGCATCCTTTAAAATAGTTTAAGTGCGAGTTGCTGAACTGAAAATAGGTTGAAGGGTATTTCGTCCAAGCTATTTTGGCGCACCCTTCCACTTGTTTTCTCTTCCAATCATAAATGCGATTTTAATTTCCATCATAATATACGGCGATAGTATTTTCATTCAATGCTTCATCAACTTCATTAGTGGCATTGATTGGCTAGTAGTTAGTTTCTCCGAATTGTGCTAGTTTCTTGATTCTTGTTGAAGCTAATTATGCTCTTACCTTGAATCGCCTTAAACAGCTGTGATTTCATCGATTTCGTCGTTCTATCGATTGATACACCTGACAATTTTTCCATTTTTCGCGATCCTTAGTTCGCCAAATCTAATCAACGCCATATAAACGTCGCAGCGAGTACAACCAGCCTGCTGGCGACATAGGTTTCGTTAAACTTGGAATTTTCGTCGGTTTTTTCTTCGAGAAATCTAGAAATAGTCGCAAGCAAAACTCACTTTTTTCTCTTTCATCATTTCATTAGTTATATTGTTTGTTACTTCTAGTGTCATAGTTCGCCGATTTTCTACCTTTATTTATTTCCACTCTTTCTATGGGTATATTTGTTGTTGAAAATTTACGCTTCCTACTCGAATCGATTAGCATAACGGTTTTTTTTTTGAATATATAATCTAATGAGTGATAATACAACATTTATGTGCTATATGACTTTTCGCATTAGATTTCGCATGCGAATTTTTTTTCTGCCAATGAAATGAGAGATATGAAAAAAGGCTGAAACGATTGTTATTTCTTAGTGCGAGAGTTTTTGATGTTTCATTTTTATCGTCATTCGCAAAAACTTGTTGAATGAACAATTCAGTGAATCAGAAAATGAAGTGGAAATAAAAATCAACTTGCAACGATGAGGAGCTACAAAAACTACGATTCATTCAATGATACGAGACGGCATAGCTTCATGAAGTTTTATTCTCTAATTGTTGGCAGTTTTCAGTTTTATCCCACTATATTCCACTATTTATGTTTCGTTTGTTAGAAATTTATGAGATTATAAGTTTGAGGGGATAGTCTAGTTGTTCATTGACTATAAAGTTGAACGGGTGAGCGAGAATGACAGGTGATAAGTGGAAAACGTCCTCTTGCAGAAACAATATCTGAGAGATTTAGAAGTGAGGGTTTCGGAACAGAAATGCTTTAGTTTCCAAAGTTTTGAAATTTGCTTAAACCTGTTTCTAGCCGAATTATTATTTTCTGCTAAGGTCTCTGAAGAAGAAAATTGCATTCGTTACCTTTAAAAAATTCTGGCTGAATGAAGTTGAAATATTGCATTATGGGCTCATTAATTTATTTGAAAATATTTGTTCTCGATATATTATAGGTTATAGCCTTTACGTGTCCGGCTGCGATTGAAATTGTTTGTCTGTTTCTATGGCTATTAAAAACGTCAGCGCTGGCGCAGTGGTGTAGGAGTTGCCTGGCAAGCGAGGGATCAACGACTCACCCCAGTCTGCGGGCAAAGGTTTTCATTGGTCATCAAAGACAAAAATATACAAAGACAAAGTTTTATTCTCAGCATATTTCTTATTTAATAAGGTAATCTTTGATCTTTTCCGATGACTCAATCGTGCTTTCGACGATCTGAAAAGTGGTAGTCGCTTGCTCTTTGCTTGGACTTCATTTCCCCAACAAGAGATTTATTCGCTTTGCTTTATGTTCGTTATTGACAAAGAATACTGCGTGCAATAAAAGTTCCTTTCTACTTTTTTATTTCAAATCATTCAGTTCCTTCACCGCGATCATAAAATGACTGATAATAATATAAGCGAGTTGTAAAATTAGAGATGACTGTTGTTTTGCTTACGTAAAGCAGTGCAGTTGTTGAAGATCCGAATAGGTATCGCCAGTGGTCAACACTGTCGCTATCGCGATGAAACAGTGATTAATTGTTTACCTTGTTTTATTGGTTTAGGAGTACAAGTCGCAAGCGAATTTCTTTGATACTATTATTGAAGTTATTATCATTATTATTAGCATCATTATTATTGTCATTACTATTATTATTATTATTATTATTATTATTATTATTATTATTATCATTATTACCATTATTATTATTATCACTATTGTCGATGTTATTATTATTAACATCTCAACGCCTACCACTACACCAAGCCGTTTCTGAACAGAATAAGAGCTTTTCTGCAACTTTTCTGCAACTTTTATGTCTATATTAGGCTTTCTTTCTTTTTTTCTTCAAAAAATTTATACTCTCACTTAATTTGAGCATGTTTATCTTTTTTTTTTCCGAATTTATGATAAACGTTATGAAAAATTCTTGTTTGTTGAATTTACATTTATTTTAGACGCATTAGTAACCGATCATCATTAGCAACGGAAACAAACTTTTCGTGGCATCATTTCAGAGAGCAACTTCGACGAACTAAACAACTCTTATTGCTGTCACGGTAATCGATACGCCACTAGATACCTTCCTGCGTCATGCATTTCCCTCAATTATATAAACTTGTTGTTTTATCGAATATAAATAAATAGACAGTTGGAAATTAAATGAACGATGAATAATTGTCTTGTTGCGAAAGCGTTATATTGTGGATTAGATTTGCATAGTGCAATTTATTTTATACTCTTTCAAAATTCTAATTTACGACGATTCCGACAATCAAAATATCTCTGAGAATATTTCTTGGAGAGTGCCACTTTAGAAGGTGGATTTATTGTATCTTCTATGATCCTGAACGCTTTTTCCGTAGTGAAATCGATGAAATTGTTTTTGAATTCTTCCATCAAACACTGTTTTTAAGCATTTAAATTTGTAGATCCTCATTCATTGAAAATGAGTTGTTTTCAAACCGCTCTTCCTTGCTACCATATGAAGACGTTGATTTTTTCTTTTGATAAATTTGAACTTTTTGGCCTATTTAATTTATTGCTGCACGTTTTTATGCATACGTTCGTATAATATCGCACAACCAATGGTTTAGCCCTACCGGATACATCAACTCAGTTCGGCAAATACAAATGGTTTTGAGACTGATTACAGCCCGCCGCAACATTTGTAGGAGATAATAGATATAGTGTTTCGATTTGGTTGATAAATACAATTCGGCAGAGACAAATTTATTTGTGTACCGAAAAAATTTTCGGACCTTAATGAGTGCGTTCGTTCGCTGAATTATTTCAGCGTAATTTCACAATGCAACGATATCTATAGTGTAATAGTTCTGAGAGAATTTCCTCCGATGTTGCAGGATTCACTCTTTCCTATGTCTGATAAGAGGCACTATGTTAAAAAATTACGTTGAAAAACAAACAAACAAATATTGGTTTTTAACTGCATTTCATCAATCAAATTTTAGATTTTAGCGTCTATTTATGGAAATATTTTCGAATTCCTCATGAACTAACCGAAACCGTTAAGCTGAACGGTCCTCACGAACCTATGCAAACTTTTAACGTAAACGATTTAACCGTATCGATTAAGGCATATCGATCAAGCTGAACCTCACTGTTCAATTTTATATAGAACTAATTCTCATTTAGTTATTATTCCGAGATATTTTTATCATTTAGAGCAATTAATACAACAAGAACTTTTATTTTCGAAAATCAAAAAGGAGCGATATATTTTTTATTTGCTTTCGTAGGATATCGAACAAAATCTTTCACCATTACGACAAGCTTATATCTCACTTTGATCGAGACCTTTGTACTGTTCTAACCTTCGACCAAATGTTTATGAGTGAGAAATTCTTGAGGGAATGACTTTTCGCTGTCGACTTTTTCAGCATTATATTTAGAATAGTGTTACACTTACATCACAAATGTGTTAGACGCTAGAAAGATATTTGACTAACGTCGCTTAAATGGCATGAATATCCTTTCCATTGAAATTTTCACCGAATTTCGAAATATTTTTAATGCTTACAAAAGCTTTACTCATCTAATATTCAACTACTAAAAGATGAATTAAAAACAAGCCTAGAAATATTTGTGCGTATCATTTGTCGGTGTCGGTGTGTGGTTGCTGAGCGGTCGCGTTTCCTGCCGCTCAGCTCGACGTGGTGGAAGGGTCGCGAAAGGACCGTCAGATATGACGGTCGCCTGCGAATATGCAGAATAAGCAGGCGTGAACCAGCCGACGGCGAAATTCATCAGGGTGTGACTGGGGTTGGCGGTGGCGCGCCAACACTTAAAAAATGGTCACATTACCCAATGACGATTTCGCATCACGGCGAGTACGATCCGCCGAAAAAGATCGCAGCCCCTGCTGCCTTGCAGGTACTTCGTGGAAGAAGAAAGGCTAGGAGAAGGAAACTCCGAATAGCCGAAACCTACGTCGCCAGCAGGCCGGCCACCAGGCGATGTACTACTGGCCACGGCAATATGGAAAGCAAGAACGCGGCAGACTGCCAACAAGATGGGGTTTCGACTCCTACATGGCACTGCTAGGACGCGGCGAGTTCAGGGTCGAGAAAGATGGAAAATTGCCAGCTGCATCGATGGAGACAACGACGAAATCGATGAAATCACAGCTGTTCAATGTGATCAATGTGATCATATAGCCCTAGTCTATTTGAATTTTCCCTTTTCAATATACGGGCTCGTTTTTTCTCTTCATCATGCTATACTTGCTCAAGATCCTGAAATTTAACTGCTAAAAGCTATCCTTAAAGGTATATAGCATATCATTTCTCCTTTAATCAACACACAAATCCTCTCTAAAGATAATCAGTAAATCACTAAAACAATTTAGTTAATACGACTTAATATTTTGCTAAGTAAGAGAAGTTGTTGGCAATTTGAAATCTTGTAAATAATTTTCAGCTTGATGAAAGTGGAGATTTCCTTCTTTTCTCTCCTTTTATTTTCGAAAAGCTTTAAATACTTTAATCGTTCTGAACGCTTCTCAAAATTGACTCCCCATTCCGCGAAAGTTCAAACCTATAGAAAAGCTTGATACGTAATACTCTGAGATGTGCAGTTAACTGGTCGTACGCATGACTAATAATGTCATCAGTTGCTATGAAACACCAAAAGATATGCAATGGTATATCCATGGTTCAGCTGATCTACCGTTTGCAGTCACTCTCGTACCAGTGACATTCGGTTTTCCTTTACGACAATCGGATTCAAATTCAAAATTATTCAGGTGTATCGGTTAATATGAGAGTTTGCATATTGGCAAATTATAGGGTTAGTTTATGCGTGCCAGATTTCGTGATTTGGCCACACCATACATATCATTAGAAGATTGCGCTTGTTTTCCTAGACAAATCTTCCGATAATTTTCTTACACATATCTTCGGACACTGTTCCTAGAAACATCTTCCGATAATCCTTCTTCACATGTCTTCCAACGATGTTCCGTGACTTATCTTCTGGCAGTGGTTCTAGACATCCCTTCCGACAATGTTCCCTCACATATCTGCCGGCAAGGTTTCCTGACATATCTTCCAACATCCCTGACATATCTTCCAACAATGCACCCCAAGATATCTTTGACAATCTTCTCTCATATGTCTTCCGATAATGTCCGCAGGAATACTTCCCATAATATCCCCGAAATATCTTCCGACAGTTTACTCTGACATACATTCGGTTTTCCTTCACGACAATCGGATTCAAATTCAAAATTATCTTTCGACATATCTTCCGACATCATTTCTAGACATATCATCAGGCAATGTTTCTAGAAATGTCTTCCGACAATCCTCCTTGGCGTGTCTTCAAACAATGTTCCCTGACATATCTGCCGGTATTGTTCACAAACACGTCTTCTAACAATGTTGACCAATTTTTTTTCGTACATTTTTATTGAGAATTACGGCTCGTGCCGAATTTGCCTTATATTTGCCACAGAAACTTTTTTCAGAAGACCAAACAGTGATTCGGATATGCCTTATTTGGCTGCTATTCTATCATTCTCGTCTTTTTTTTATGTTGAACACTTAATGCAGTGAAAATGCAGCAAATGTGCAAAAGATTTGTTGGAGATGGGTTTTAATGTTGTCATAAGAAGTTTATGTGTGAATGGGCTTGTTTTGCACAAAAACGCTCAAAGTTGATATAGTTTACGACTGAGAATCACAGTGGGACTAGTTTTTAGGTATTTCGATGTCGTGCTTCATCTACAACTCTCGTTGCCATTAGACTTCGTCAAGTCAACGCAACCTATCATCATTCAGGTTTTACTGGTATCGATTTTCATGTGAGCAAACCCTTCTCTTCCTTCGTATTCGACGACCTTCACCGAAATCAACCTTAGAAAGAACTTTTCAGGTTTTCAGCGTTTTTCCAAGAAGAAACGCATTCTCTGATTTTCGAAGAGAAAACTCAAAAAGTACAATTACGAGGTGTGCCATATAATCTTATAGCTTTTGTGGGACGCAGAGGATTGTTAAACAAGGATGAACATTTGGGTCAGAGGCTTATCAAATAGGACTTTTTGAGAAAAATTTTGAACTTAGCTAAAGTTCTGTGTAAACATTGTTGAGCTCTTCGAAAAAACATAACTAGCGAATCGGTCGTTTCGATGATTAAAAGCCTGTATTTGCTTGACTGGATGGAGGATATGCAAATGTCAAATGGCAAAAACTTTTGCTTATATGGGAGCAATTACAATTCACTTTTGTAAAATGATGATTAAGCGGAAGGAGATGTTACTTATCTCGAAGACTGCCGAAACCTTACTAGAACCATTGAATCCTCAGATGCACGTGGATGACCTCGTATCTATCCCTCTCCCACAAAGGAAGTAATGCGTGAATTTCATTATCTTAGCAGGGTCAACCGCAATTAACTGACCAACGGGCATCGGAAAATGTTTGAATTCGCAGGATTTTTGAAGGAAAAAACGTAAAAAAGCGCACGATTTTCGACGCTTTCGGCTTTCGTAGATTGGATCAGAAGTCAAACGCTTCTTGGTGAACTAAATGTTTACTTTTCAGCTTTGCCTAAAAAGTTTGATCTGGCAGATGCTGATTATTGAGCGAAAAATTTTGACTGAAGCGGGAGCCGTAGAATCACAGATAATGAGCCATAGATTTTCAAAGTTTTCGCGAAAGAGTAATTACGCTTAGTGATTCGAACTCATCTACTCCATCTTATTTCGTTTGTGAAAAGGAAGGAATCGGATAACCGAAATGAAAAACTTTGCTTTCTTTGGCCCTTATGCCATTCAAGTGAGATCCTGTGCTCAATAAGTTGGCAAACATGAGGCACTATAGGCTCAAAAGATACGAGGAACAATGAGTCATTCTTCTAAACCGTGTAAACAGCTGAGCAATGCCTGTAAATTAAGGTGGAATAGATATACTGGCAGCATAGATTTCATTAAGGCGTTTGACTGATATGCCGCAAGCTTAAGGCAATCCTCAACAATAGCGAAACTGAAAGCGGACAGTTATCATAGGTTTAGAACATTCTAATATGGGATGAATGCTTGGGAAGTTTTTATAAGCCGGAAAGTGTCTGCTGAAGGCGCCATACTACCAGAATCGTTATTCGTTGCCCCATTCTCTCTGATGACGACATTCTCTCTGATGATTCATTGATGGTACGGCATGTGCGCCATTTTGTATCAGCATTTACTTCAGTGAAAATAACTGTGCTAACTCTACTTTAAAGGATCCATGATTACGTTCCCAAAAGATCAACTTTAGGAAGACTTGGAGTAGGATAGCATTTTGCGCTTTCTTCATGCAATTTAATCTGTCGCAGTCGAAATGTGAGATGTTGACATTGTATGGACAAGGTGACATCGAACTTGAACTATTGGCTGGAAATATTAGTAGAGTTCACATAGCCGAATGGAGGATACTGCTTTAGAGAAAAATGGCCGGCTTGCCAGATTAGCAGCATTATTTTTGGCGCTTTCAAAACCACTACTGAGCTGTTTCCGGTGCAGTTATTAAATTGTTCATTTGACTTATATCACATAATGGTTTGATCATGCATCGTCCTCTAACTTTCAGCTGTGTGAAAAAGTGATTGAGTCAATATAGCGGAATTGCTCCACACAAAAGTCGCAACAAATTTTGCGCGAATTTGCAGAAAACTCACGGATCGGACTCTTGAACTCCAGTAGTTATAAACTCCAAATGAACTCCCCAATCTTGCAGGCTAGAGCTTGTACTGAATTTCTATTCTCTAATTAATGAACTAAAGGAATGGAATTATAAGAACCTCAAATGAAAGCAAGAAAATATTATTTTAGTAAGTGAATTATTCAATCGACCCATACTTAGCTACTTTCTTTATTTTTCTTCGTTAATTTTCCTTTTTTTTTGGTTTAGTTTTCTTTTTCCATTTCTTTCTTGCTTTATTTTCTTTCTTTCTTTTCCTTTTATTTATTTTCTTTCCTTTTCACCTTATTTAATTCAATTCTGTTATTTGTTTCTTCTCTTTCCTTTTTTTTTCAAAATTTTATTTTCAAAGTGCCGTGTGTTTTGTGTGCAATACTTCAATATTCACTTTCGTATGTGTATATAGGCATTGCGATAGCATGCAAAAAAAAACGTTCCCTCCAATATGCTCTCCTTGAATACAACCAGTGAATAGAACTACAGATATGTGACTCAGTGCGCAGCATAATTGGGATGTGTACCTACATTTGTATATCCATGTCAGTTTGTTTGCTTATCCAATGGTTTCAGCCAGGAAATTGCAGAAGTTGAAGCTGCGAAATATATTTAATTCAAACTGCACTTTCACTTGCAGCGACAACTTCGAGTGGAGAGAGAGAGGGTAGGGGGAGGGGGTGGGGGAGAGAAAGAGAAAGAGAGAAAGAATGAATGAATGAACTGTGAACGCTTAACGGGTTACATTATAACGCCTCACCGCCAAGCGTTCGCTCCTTATTTTTTTACGTTTCATGCAGTTCGATCAGTTGAAGAGTGCATCGCAATACGCAAATATTTGGCTCACTCAGATATACTTAAAGGCTTTGCATTTGTCGATATATTTGGTAATCTATCCATGAGGCAAAAAAAACCGCGTGAAAGCACGAAAAAAAAGTTTAAAAAATCGAGCGCATTTTTTTATTGTCTATAAATAGCCTATAAAAGTAATTGGCTTGACTTGTGGAGTTACAAGCTTACAGATCATACGAGCTCCTCCGCCAAGCTTCTTGTTTGCTTGTTTTTTGCTATGGTATTTGGAAAAAAACATTTTGAGTGTTCCTTATGTGAAAATTGATTTAATCGCTCCAGCTATCCAGCAACTTCCTCAATTCTCTATGATTCAGCTGACTGATCGCTGAAACAACTGAAGTTTAGCCTTGTGAAATATGCAGAAGCTCATTTTATTTCATTTGGAGCAATGACAAGTGTCGAAATGATATTCGTTGTTTTTCGCTCTCTCATTTATTTTCATTTATTCATTCATTTAGTCACTGGTTTATTAATTTTGCCAATCCAAAATTAGTGTAAACAAAATCCAATTGAAGTAGTTCCTTTCATCATAAATCAAGGGAATGAGATGTGTACAGAGCGTTGAAAAATGAACTCCAAAAAGATATCTTCGCTTATGTTTCCTTGGAGTTTGTTTCCCATTGTTTGTGAATATTGTCTTGCTTAATGACGTGCGGTCCTGAATACTGCAACATTTATAGCATAGGTTTGCTCTGCTCATATTAAAGTGCACAAGTATTCCATAATTTTTTCTTGATTTTTTAAATCTAACAGTAATATCTCATTAATTGGAGGTGATTGCTGTAACCGTTTCCGATCTTTTTATAAATTTCGGTACTAACCAGCAAGATAGCAATTAAAATTTGTCGAATATTATTTTAGTCTCAAAGGAACATTTGGTTTTTTTATTTTAAATTTGAAACCATCTACGCATATCATTGGTTGCGCGTATTTGCTCCAATCAATACACTTATACAAATGGATTATTCGATTTTCTGCTAGAAAATCGAACACACAATTGTTTTTATTTCAGCTCCACATTATTTCTGTTATTTTTTTCTTTGTTTATTTTCAACGCCTCTAGGGAGTTGACGTTTATTTTTGATGATCGAAATGTGTTGAGCGATCGTCGTTTTGTGCTCGATTAGCATCGATACGAGAATCGCTTAGCAATATGAAGCAGTGCAATAACAACAGCAGCATCACTCATAGATGGAGTCTTTTTTTTGCAGGTATCGCTGGAACACTATCGAACAAAGCGACGCGTCGATGTCGCGAACGATTCACCGGCTTGTCAACTTCTTAAATGTGTTACCGCGCGTTGTTCTCAATCAACGCCCCCTTTTCTACTCCTTTGTTTCACATTATCTTTCTTCTAGGCACTATGCACGAGTTCGCTTTTTGAACCATTCATAAGCATATTTGGGGTGGGGTGGGGGTGGGGAGGTGAAGGCGGTAGTAGAGGGCGTTAAGAGAAGGGGAAGGAGTTCTCCGTTCGTTTGCCAAAATATCTTTTGTTCAAAGCTTATGCACGTTTCTATGGCGCACCGTGCGATATCTTCGTATGCATTATTGTTGGTCACGTCTGTGTGTCTGTCTTTCTATCGATTTAGTAGTTTAAGCTTGAGAAGCACAGCGGATGTACCGTAGACCATACGATGATTCCTGTACATTCACATGAGTAGACTAATATCGAGAGGAATTATGGCCAGTTTTAGAAGTGAAAAATTCCTGAACATATCCCACTCCGATCGGTCCGGAAAACAATGTTTTGTGGTTTTATTTTATTTCATTAATTTAATTAATTAATTAATTTATTCACTCATTTATTCGTTTATTTATTTGGTAATTTAATGAAATTGTTGTTTACACAGATGCAATTTTCAAAATGCATATCATCTCAAATTAAATTATTATCTCGAAATGCTTATCTTATATGCATCAAGTTTATTGAAAATTTTACTCAAATACTCTAAGAAAAAAAACTTTCAACAGAAATTTTCCATAAAAACAACTTGATGAGCTAATTTAAAATATTTCTGAAAATTTTCTCAAAACTGTTTGCAAATGTATTATATTTTCTTTAAGAAGTAATGACGTAATTTCAGAGAATGCTATATTTCCAAGGTTTTGAGGTGCAAAACGTTGCCGTATGAGGGAGAGGAAAGTGGTACAATAAGAAATGCTTAGCCGACAAGCTCTCATAGCCTCCTTACACTTGGTTACGATATGTTAAAAGCGTCGTTTAGTTGTTCCTTGTTTGTACAGGAAAGTGGGTGATTTGTTTGTGTGCGTGTTTGTATGTACATTTATGTGTACATATTTGTACCACTTACATGTTTGTCTACGTGTATCTACGCTCCAGTGGTGTAATTGCTCTCGTTTCACAGTATAAGCAAGAGCAATTCGGTGTCGAGGGGAGGACGGATGGGGGGGGGGGGG
>JAARMF010000200.1:0-15446 GCA_022844705.1 Toxascaris leonina | reverse complement strand
AATCAAACATTAAGGGGGGGGAGGGACGCGGCGGAGGGGCGTTCACGTCAAGGCGCACTTTCATTCCTTTAGATATTTGTGCGCATGGTTGCTGTGGTGAGCTGACGGCGCTGGTCTTCCTGAAGTGCACCCACGTTTCTATCCACTCTGCAAATCTGCATTGGCAAAGTACATTATGGCAGCGCCTTTTCTTTGCCATTGCATGTAGTCGTTTGTCGGTGCATCCTACAGCTTCAACTCGGGGATTGGTGAAGCCTCAGGCAATGATGAAGCCAAACAACTGCCAGAGCCAGTTTTCGATTTGATGCATCTAGATTTCTCAACTCTGAACAGAAATATGGCTATTTGAATACGCATGGAAATCTGCATGAGCCATATTTTTTTCGGTCCACAAAACGGGCGGAAAACGAGCCTCCGATGCTAATTGTGAAAATATGCTTTTGCAGTTCGGCAGAACACCATGTGAACCATTTGCATAAATTGCACACAACTACTAATACGAACACAGCTTGGCATTCATGATTCGATTGAAGGAATAGAATACAAACCTTACTAGCGTAAAACGCAATCGAATGGAACATTCAATGCAAGCGACTTTCTAGGCATGTTGCAAGTGCTAATATTCCTTTCGCAGATTCACGAATCAATCCCGGAATTTGGTGAGAATTCCCCCTCCCCACTCCCGGAAATTTAGGGAGGGGTACAATGCAAATTGTCCCATTCAAATTTCATAACTGCAACTTTAGCGGCTGGGAAGTTTTTCAAGAACCCGAAGACAAACAACCGCAAACATATGCACTAATACTCATCACATGGCAGCATTAATAGTAATAGTCACGATGTGTACCAATGTCGGTCAAGTAAAGTTTGTAAAGGCTCATAAAAGTGAATTTATCGTAAATTATTAGCATGAATTGTCGAGTCGTCCGGAATAAAAATCTGTCGGCAGTTTTGTTTATTTGTTCACTTGTGATATTTGAAGTTGATGGAATTAGCTCAGCGAATAGAATTGCAAAGATGAACAATGTCTTTGGAACCAGTAGCGGGAATGTTGACGAAGGGGTTTTACCTCGATTTCCGTACCTTTGTATAACGAGCAAAATTTTACTTAATCACGGTATTGATGCAAAAGAGTCATTCTCAAAGAATTAGATGTAGTAGAGAGCCTCCAAAGACGCAGTTGCTTTAAGAATGAAGCGTTTGCTTAGGTGAAATGTTTAATATCTATGAAAAGATCGGATGCCTTCAATCGTTTATCCATGAAGAGGCATAGGTATAGGGGAGGGAGGAAGGGGATTGGGGGGGGGGGGGTTGAGGGAGGCACGTTAATTTCAGATAATGGATGATACAACTATTTCTAGCGTTTATGCATCATTTTACTGTACGTTGACGCACTCTTCACGACGTTAGTTTCTGTTTGAATTCGATTACTGTAGCGCAAGAATATAATGGCGTTGACGATTGAATGCGTATCGCCTGCAGATCTCACCGAAGCGTTTGCAATCGACTTTTAAAGAGCGCATTTACCAATCCCGGTAGAGGCGATTCATTTTGCGTGCATTGCACTCATTCTATTAGTTTACACTTGAGATTCATATCGCTTACATGTTCGTACCGTAAACGTATGCGCGATGCAGTGCTACATATCTGTCGTTTTTTGTTGTCGCATAAACTATCTTTTGCAATAGAGTTGGTGCTCTTTTGAGACTGTTTAGCACTCAGTAGTAGAAGAAAAAAGAAGATGCAAATGAGGATAAGTTCTGAGTATGTAAGCATAATTTTTGATTTGATATTCAGTTGAATACATTCAAGAAGAGTGCATAAGTTGGTGAAGTAGCACTTCTGTACAGGTTGTGCGTGAATGTCAACTCACGTCTCTGACCTATGATCGTGTTCGTGTCTGTCTGTCCATCCGTTCCTCGATTTTTTTTGCTTCATTCGGACGATCTATGGCAATTAAACTTTCAAATCACAAATATATTTTTGTGGAATATATCTTATCCAACAGTGGACCTCTTCCAAATTCATTAGGGTTGATTCCGTTGTGCGTGAGTTAGTGATGCGCTGAAAACCATCTTTAGAATGATTTGCAGGATGTGCTAACGGCCAAATAAGACTTGGGAGCAGTTTTTGCTTAAGGATATATTGGAGAATTAGTGACTAAACGCTTTAATGTTTTTTATGTTGTTTTAAGTTGTAAATGCTTAAGCGGTCGTTACCTTTGCAAGCTGAAGTGTTGAAGCACACCTTACTTCAATCCACCCTCATTACAAAAGACTAGTAAATAATCTTCAACGAGGTGTAACATATACGTTTCGTTGACGCTAAATAATTTCAGCATCGTACGTTGGCTAAAATAAAAGCGATTTTTAACGATCCGAGCTATGCGCGCAGTACGAACGATCAGAGCGTTGTGGAGATTGTGCTTGCAAGGATCACCGCTGCGATACGGTTTGCTTTATATCAACTAAATTTTCATATGCTGTGCCACTTTAATGGCAACTCAACAATTTGAAAACGAAGCACAGTGAAATACTAAATAATAGGTCATCTAATGAGCTGATTATTTGCCAGTACTTGAGTGAAGAACGTCAGTTTAACTAACAACCGGTAGTTTTTGCAAAAAAAGTCGTTTTAAGCGGCAAATTGTGGCGTTTCATAACGGGCAATTAATTTGTTGACGCATGCTTCATGACAGTCTTTTCTCTCGTGAATTCGATTATACGAATGCTGAACCTATCCAGAAATTGCTGTGCTAAAGTTGAATACCTAAGCTAATTTTCTTTCCGGAAAGTTTTTATGGACAAAAAGGACAAAAAGGTAATCTGCAGATTACATTTCAGGGAAACAAGCAGTATCGAAATGTATGCACCAGCATTGGTGGATACATTGGAAAGTTGTCTTGGTCACAATATGACAGTATTGGGACCAAATGGTATACGTGATACGGCCCATTGCAAAATTGCGTCTGATCTGCTCAGCAGCCTTTTTCTCGTATGTTTGTTAATCGTTCTTGACTTCATTAACAAATCGACTATAATGGAAATTTTTCTCATTTCTATCTTCATTTCTAATTTAGGTAAGCAATAATAACTCATTTTTCGCAGAAGTTCGCCTCGTTATATTTATACAAATTCGGCGAGAATTTTGAAAAAATGAGCGAATATGTTTTGACAAATCCGTACCATTTCATACATACAAAAAACTGTGCACAATGAAAGTTCACCGTACAGTTGATCAGTATGGGAATTTTGTAGTGGGACACCCCGAGTTTCGAATTTCTAAAAACTCCCGCGGCACGCAGTGCTTCGGCGATTTTGGCGTATCCTAGAGGTGCCTCGATTGACTAGATCGTTAGACCTTCCTGTTGATTTCTTCGCTCACGGCGAACTCATCTCACCCATCCTGAATAACCTGAAGCATCCCACTCATATGTGTGGAGCGGTTTAGTACATGTGGAAAGCTGTACTTATTTTTCCCACATCTTTCCTCCTTCCCTCTCCTCTCCAAAGAATCCCTCTTCCTCCTCTACATTCTTCACGTGGAAAAGTTACAACAGCATGCGTTTGCGATGGAAGAAAGAGAATACGAAAGGTGAGTATAACACTATCAATACGATAAACTCTCAATTCTAAGCAATCTGAAACATTTCGAATGATATCTTTGAACAGTTCAAAGCCTCAGCGAAAAGCCCTCAAAATGTGACATCTGAAACGTCCATAATCATCATCATCATTCCTCTCCTCATTCCCGATTCAAGATCAGCGTTCGAGCGATGTCTAATCCATCTTCGTTGACTAGGCATTGCCTTTCAGTTGTAATAGTCAAAATGTAATCAATCGTCCATATTCTATTAGTGGCGCAGGATGCGTCAGCATTAAAATGTGATAGCGAACAAGTTCAGCAGAGCACTTTTAGTTTCCGATCGCCTCTCAGAAGGCAATTAACAAAAGCAGTAGTCAATCGCTATAACTCCTTCTTGAGCCCCGAGTGTAGAGTTCGAAGCAACTGTGTCGTGTCTTAAGCAAGAATTCACAATTCGCTCACTTCGCTATCGTAGAAATTGCTCCGCTTTTGAATGTGGAATAGTTGCGATATTGCCATTAAAAAGCATAAAATAGCTGTTTTCCATGGGCAAATATTTAAGCATTTCGGCTTCGAACTTTTTGGCTGCAGTCCGTAATTTTGTGGGGCTTCTAGCTCAACGGTCAGGACTGCGGGGGATCAGGGCGCCTAAGAATTGAAGTACGTCAGCATTGGAATAGTGACTTTGCAAGGTAGTCTCATCTTGATAAGTTATCTTATTCATGTGTTACTCAAGCTTAACGGTGATTTCACGTTTGCATATGGAACTTTGAGGTCATATACGAAGAATAAATCATATTTTTTGGTGCTAATTTGAATAAGCGACCCATACTTCTGATGAAGCTTTTTAATTGAATCTGTGTGGTCATATATGTAATACTTGTCGATTTGGTTGGCGGAATTAAAAAGTAAGCGGATAGAGAGGTAGCAGTGATACGCTTCTTCAGCTGTTTATGAAGGTGATGAAAGTGTTTTCTGCAGCATTACAGCAAGAAGTCTGTGATGACGGTCAGCGTACCAACCGCTATTCGAGCGCTAAGTACTGGCAGTGAAGAGTTGACCCGTAACACCACTAGCTACCTCTCATTGGCTGCCATTCATAACGGTCGTCTCCTTGCTCAATATTCAATTCAAATCATTATTAATATCCTCAATGGTAAGCAATCTTATAAGTTCATTCATTTATATTCCTTTGCTACCTTCCTCCTCATGAATGTGTTAAGGTGTTTGGTTTTACCACCGGCGAGTTTTAATTTGAAATAAGTATCGTCATGGTGAGAATTACTTTTACATACTTTGCCTTAGATCTCTTAGAAGTCGATAATCAGCGATGTGCTGTCCTGGCAACTTGGCGACTAAACTTCAAGCGATTCTTCATGCGATTTTAGCCTAGAGATGGCACGTCGCCTGTTCGCTAGGCGGACCAATGGCGTGTGTCTTCCCCCATCTGAATCAGCTGGCCCAAGGGATCCAACAAAGGGCGTTCGTGTGAGTCTGAGTCCCAGTCCAATATCTCTGACGAGGGATGAGCAAAATCGCCTAGTTAGACTGAACAAGCGCCTGCGCCACGACAAGCGGGGTGAAAATCACATACTATTAGGAAATATTCGGTTTTTGAAGAAAAAAAAATGTGAATAGAGTTTTTCTGAGCAGTTCGATCGATAAAACGTTATCTCGGACCATTTGCAAAAATTCCCCCGAAATGCTTGAATCTTCATGGTTTAATCAGTAGCTTTAATACAATAATAGTTTCGAAATTTGCGAAAATATTTATCACCGGTCAATATTTTTCTCGAAATTTTCTGTCCGAATAAAGGCAGATTTTCTATAGATATTGAAGTCTTTTTAAAATTTGGCGAAGTGACAAAAATAATCAAAAGACTCAAATTCTGAGGCTTCAATCTTTATTTCACTCGTGTCTATATTTTTCAATAGTGCCTCTTATAATTGGAGGTTATAGCTTCGATCGTGCAATAACATTATCGATGAGGTCTTTACGTTTTCGACGATATCTGATCGCTCATATTTAAGAGCTTTGTATTTTATGTAAGCGATTTGAAGCATTAGCAACTAAGGAGGGGTAATTTTCTTATTTTTATAATTCTTTTCAGGCAACTTTCCACTTGTTAGAGTTGTGCCACAAATTTACCCCGAGAATCGAGAACCCTTCCACGCTCATCTTCCTCAAATATTGAAGCTTCTGCAAAATACAGATACCGACCAATCGGAGCGTTTATCAATTCTTCAGTTTGCCTCTATGGTCGCCAACGCGAAGCCTGATGTATGCAAGAAGTTGTTCTCTATTCCAGGGTCGACCGTAAAAGTAGTGGTGTCATTTGTTCGACTACAATTATAAAGGAGCAAATTATATTTATTCCAGTTTCAAGAAGAGTTTTCTGAAAGTAATCAAAGCATATCGGAATTAGGATCCTATTTCTGTGTTATTGATGCAGCTATTTAGTTATTTGAACTGTTTTATTGGTACTCTGCTAAAAAAGATTGATTTGTTTTTGATTGACAGTTAACGTGGTCATATATTGTACGTCATTGTTATTAAATGGATGCCTTTTTTGAGAGAATTGAGGGGGTCTTTTTGAGGACATTGTGAGAGAATAGGTCACTTCTAAAGCATTTGAGTCCAATATTTTTTCTAGTTGCTGCAAATGGAAAAGCAAGATAAACTCGCTCGATTTTGGGGTTGCCGGCGGAACAAGCACTTCACTAAACCATCATCATGTCATCACTTCTGAGGTAGTAATTGCAATTTTTAGTTTTACTATCGAGCTAAATAACACAATTTCTAAGCGCAATATGCCTTATCCTCCAGCAGCCGACATGAAGTAAGATTTACCTGTTCAAGTTGTCTTACACTGAACTATTTGTAGCTTATTATCGGCTATTTGGACGAGCTTGATCCCTTCCTACATTTTTCTTCAACTCGAGCGGCCGTACTTCATATATTTCTTTCGCTGGTGTCGCTCAATCGAACTCGAGCACTTGTGCCAAGACTTAGTGCACTTCGAAGTGCTGCCAGGTTAGCGCAACTGGTGTTTCATCTGCGATCTAACGACATATTGCGCTAGTAAAATAAACTCTCTTTCATTGTTTGGCGATTGCAGACTAAATTTGCTGTGAGTGATCGTTATGAGCATTATTCATGTTATGGGCGTACAGCAATCCCACTTTAAAATCAGCCACGCCATAGCTAAATTAAACACAATTGTAGTCTTGGTTATTCTGTTGTCTATGCGCTTGTACTTGATCTTGCTCCAACGAAAATTCATATGCTTCAACTGCTTGATGGACGGGAAACGAGCCATCACCGCTTTTCATTATTACCGCTATATTTCATCGTTTGTCAGCAACTACAAATCACCACTTCCCGAAATAAAATAGTTTTCGATTTCCTCGCATATGCAATACCTTTTCAGTAGAGTTTTTGAATATGACACAAGCATTACTACTGCAATTATGTCGTTATAGCTCATTGTCTGTGGATGGATTTTGTATTGGCATATTTCGGCTGTTGCATCCGATGTTGAATTGAGCTCTTTGCGTAGTGCTTTTTCTGAGGTTCGATCTTTGTGTATATTTGCTACCTATTATCAAAACTTGATGTTACTTAGCGTCGTCTTGCCGTAAGCGCTTGAACGTTTGAACTTCTGGTTTGATATCGAATAATGAGCTCGAATTTTGCGCTTCGTTAATCAGACTGGCCTGATAACCTCTTCTTTTTTAGGGGGTTTTGAAGAAATGCTGAGAGAAATACTTGTTTTCTTTCCTGCCACGATTTTGACGTATTCATGTTGATTTTGGTTTTTTTCTATCGATCTCAGGGAAATTATGGAGTAAATGACCTGAAGAAAGTGCTCATTCCCTCGAAATTCGGCAAGGCGATAGTTAGGTGTTCAATAGGTTTGTGATGCTTACTCCTTTGCAACTTAACAACTTTTTTGGTATATTCTTTGGTTATATAGTTGCAATGAGGTAAGTAGGGTTACTGAATTCAGGTGGCGTTACGAAACTTTTGTCTAGATTATTGCCTGGAGTCTTAAGTCTAAGCGACTGGAGCTATTTTGTCAGGCAAGAAGGATCCCTAATCTAGACTTATTTTTTCCTCTCATTCAGTAATATTTATGCAGAAAGTTGTTTCCCGAAGAATGCTTACATAGGCGAAATTTTGACTTCATCGAAATTTTTTTTTTCGCTGTATAGTGGGACCGAATGCGACAACAGCCTTTCGATGATGGCGAAGGTGGTAGGCAATGTTGGCAGGACGGATGCAGACACTGCTCACATAGCCGTCAATGATCTCATCGTGATGAGCAAACGTCTTTCCGAATCGCTTCCAATTATACTCAAAGAAATTGAAGGTAACAGTTGTTTTGTTGCGTTCATTTCAAATACCATCCCGAAACCACTTCCTTTATGTTCATGAATAATGCAAGGTTTTCCGCTTTTTAAATTTGATTTACCTTAAACGATATCACAGAAATCTTACACATGTATCGCTGCATGCCATACAGGTATCTCTGATATCATGACCACGGAAAAGTGATTCTGATCGAACACGGTCCTAGTACTGAGGAATGGATCAAGCAATCTGCTGCTGACACTCACCTTTAGATGAGATGATAGGAGAACGGATGGGGATGTGAAATGCGTCCAAACCAGATTGGTGCCAATCATATTTGATTGTTGCTATTAGAAATCAAAACTAAAGACGTCACTGTTCGGGAAAGTGAGATTCGGCCATTAGTAGAAATGATTGCAGTTCGCTAGAGATTTCGATCGTTCGGAATCTTTGCCTTTCGTGGAATTGTTTTCTGGATTAGTCGCCCTCTCTATATCAAAACGATTTATGACGAATTTTTTTGGTGCATTGGAGAAGAAATTTCATCATCGAGAGTGCATCGATTGGCACCATTATATTGATTTAGCTATTCCACTTTTTTTTCAGCGCTTTTAAGAAATTGCATTCATCTTGTTTTCTCCAATAGTTTCAGCTCACCATGAAAAGGTTGAACTTAAATTAAAAGTTTGACAGGTACATGCTCTTTTTAGTTTGAATTCCTCTTTCAATCCCTTAACCTTCAGTGCCTTGAATTTAAGAAGTTCTGAGTACTTCAAGGAGTCGAAAAATTTGCATGCATTTTGCAGCGAGTCCGATTTTCTTGTGACACCTATCGTTGGCAACAAAAAAAAGGGAAAAGAAAAGAAAAAATTTCGAGTTCTATCGTAACGTTCATCTATGTGATATGATCAATTAATCAACGAGTTTATTATTCCACCTGTCTTGTCTTTTACCAGTAATTGCGAACGTAGTTGATCGGTTAGTAAGAGGAGTTCAAAAATATGATATCAGGTGTTCTAATACGTCAGTTCATCTGTTTTGTAGTATTCCAATCAAGTATCGATTAAATTTGTAACATTTCCTCGTGATGAGCTATGAGCATATTGAGCCTGCTCAATTTTGTTGCATAATATTCGTACAGGTAGTTTCATACTGACGGAAGTTTGACTTGTATTGAATCTGTTCCGCTTTTCTAAGCTTCATGCAGTGATTTTGGAAACTATTTTTCAAGGCAAAATACATGGTAACAAAGTAGAGTTTATAAGTTAGCAGCAGTTGATGAATTTATGAAACATTCGTTTGATGCTTGAAATTCTCCTTCAGAGGCTTTTTGTTTAACTCGACTGATGTTGTCGGATATGAACATAAAATGTGTGCAACGTTTTCACACTTTCAAATGTCTATAATTTGCTTCTGGGATTGTTAGATGGACTCGAAAGATGGCAGGTGGTATTCTCTATGATAAGCATTATTCCCAACAAGTTTCAGAACTTAAGCTTTATTAGCTTCCCAATTGATGCTATTGGACAAATAAACACACATACAGGCAGATGTACAGACATGACATTGGCTTGTGAATGCGCTTTGCTAATGCAAATTTCCAAAATGATGTTGGCAAAAGCATGACTTTGCTGGAATATGATCAGGCGAACTAAGATGAAGTGCAAAGTATTAGGCCACTTTTGTTAAAGTAGGCTGATACCACAATACTGATATCAGGCAAACTAAGCTTCATTACTCACTTGAATTTGTTGGGTGGTTAAAAGTGCTCTGTGGTGTGCAGCCGAAAAGGATTTGTGACAGAAATTTTTTGAACAAAGAATTCAGTCGTGAATTGCTTGGTATAAATTTGTTGATTTTAACGCAGGTGTGGCGGAGTGCTATCCGTCGGCTGTACAACCTCATCTTCCATTCATTCAATCCCTTCCTGAAGCCCGACCGATTACAATGGCGGTTTGTGCGAGGATACGTGGCCTTTGCAGGTTTTCACTTCGAGTTAGCCCTTTGAGGAACTAGTGCAAACAGAACGGTGTCAATTCAAACAAATGAATTCAACGTTTTGGCACGTCTTTCATATCGCTGTAGCGATTAACTTACTGAAACGATTGAATTGAGGTCATAGTGCTTGTTGTACAAATGCGAATGGAAGATGTGCGTCCTCATTCAATGCTTTCATGTTTGTGTTGCGTTATTTCATGTACGTTGATGTAGGAATTAAGCCATTGAAGCAAATTGGAATGAGATTATCAAATCGAACATTAACAACTAATGTTTCCTTTGAAGGTAGGTAGTATGAAATCTCGAGATTTAAAAATTAACACAAAACAAAAGAAGGTGATAGCCAGGCGGCAAGCACGCAAAGAAGTGACTAGAGAATTTTTCCACAAATCTTCCGCTTATTCAAAATGTCTCCCTGACGGAGGTGGTCGTTTACTGTGCACCGCAATTAAGATCACTCCTGGTGACTTCAGCATTCAAGCATAGCTTCTAGTTTTGAAAAGTGATCGCTGATAGCTTGTCAACTAGCGAACTACAAATTGCGTCTGAAAAGTCAAAGAGAAAATTTTGCACTGCAATGAATCGTTTGAAGCTCTTACTGATTTCCAAAATTCCTACTGCTTCCATAAATCAACTGTAGGAAACGATCCGTTATTTCCATATTTTTTTGTTGTGGAGGTAGGAAATATTTTCTATCCCCTTTTCCCATATGACCATAAAGTTGATGGATGTGCTCAAATGCCATTAATTTCAAATACTTCTCTTATTCTCAGCACCATAATGTGATAGGTCGTTCTTGCCTGGGTTAATACGGATATTTTTTCTTGGAGGTGGGGGTGGGGAGTGGGGAGAGGTTCGTCATGTGACAAAGACAACTACAGATTTAGAAAAAAAAAAGAATTCGATCCTCCTCGAGCGCTTCTTGCTCTTTTTGTGGCGAAATTTTTTGTGTGAGGACATTAAAGGCACATCTTACCTACCTCGGCTTTATCTGTTCACATCTTATTCTTCTACGGTTCCCTTTCAGTGGTAGTTTTGATCTTTACCTTAGATAACTTAGAAGTCGATAACCAGCTTGCTGTCCTTGCTTCAGTAGGCAGCTCCACGACAACATTTCGTACGATTCTTGATGCGATTGTAGCATAAGGATGGCACGTCATTCGCTGGCTAGGTGGACCATCACTTGTCCCTTTGCTGTTTGGATCACCTAGACCAAGGGATCCAACGAATGCCACTTTTGTGAGTCTTAGACCCAGTCTGACATCTCTGGCGAGAGATGGGCAACACCGCCTAGTTAGACTGCTCAAGCCTTCGCGCTACGATAATGCTTTCAAATACAGACATGCTTCCGAACGAAAATAGGTAGAAAACCATTTCGTTTACGTGAACGTTTTCAGTGACGATGTGCGAATACGTAACGGCCTTTTGAGCCCCTCATCTAACGAGGAAATTACAGTAGTTAACGTCATGAATGGTAATACCCAATCACAGGAGTCGCTTGCCTCGAAAATGTCCTCTTCACGGATCGATCCTCCTATTATTTCAAGGTAAGGAAACAATGATTTTTTTTTACTGCGCTAACATCGCTACAATCGTCTAGCTACTGTGAAACTCTGGTTTGAGACCAGTTTGAACGGCGTTTTATTTTTTATATTTTGAAGGGTCTCATATCTAATTACGGTAGCCAATAGCAGTGTCTTTTAGTTTTCGGGACAAATAATATATAAGTTATGACTGAAGTGAATCATAGCAAGATTAGGCACCTTGGTACTGTTGTGATAAGGTTTTCTGCTCAGAAATCAGTTGAAGTCGGTATTCGAATCAATTTTTACAAGCAGCCTTGAAAAAAAAGATATTTTCTAGCTACTACAAGTGATTGTCGTGTGTGAATAATAATTCACGTGCGACGAGACTTTTGCTGTGGTTCTTTTAGAATCCTGCAAGACGAATAGTCATCCACAATGGTCGGCTAGGCGACTGCGTCAGGATCGAAGTGGTAAAGGACTGGTCTCGCAGTGAACTTTCAGTGAGGGCGTCAAAAAACGCTAGCTTTCTTTCCTTTTGGTGCGACAAACCCACAGAATGCAGAAGTCAAAAAGCATCGAAATTATGCAGCTATATTTTCAGCCCAGCACTAGCATCTCTAGTTTAAAGCAAGAGTATTTGCAGTGGGATTCGGACAACAGTGAATGTTAGCGATTCGGGTGCCGAACATTCAGCACATGAACTGGACAAGAACACCGAAAATCTTGCTAACGCATATATGTCTAGTCGAATGCGCTCTTCCTGCTCTTTGACCAATCAGAAAAGTCGCTCATTCGCCAGCCTCAATCCCTATTGGTTTGCACTTTTTAGATGATGTCAAGGTCTTAGACGTCGTGGGGAGGGAGATAATTGTGATTGCTGTCATTGAAAAGCTTGGATGATATATTGGTAGAAGAGATTGTGGACTGTGTTGAATGAAAACAGAAAAAAACAAAAAACAAAATTCATATTGGTGTACCATTGGTGAATGCTCTTTTTTTTCTCGGCATAATGTCTAGCTGTGCCTTTCGTTGATGTCGTGGTCTTTTTTGGCTATTTCACCACCTTCATGCTACGAACTCTTCTGCAAACTTATTCGAGCCGGTTAAGCTCACTTACACAAAAAATTGCACATTTTCGCTAAATATTCGTGATTACAGAAGTAAGCAAGCCAAAGTTTTTGAAATCATTCGGGAACGCTGGAAAAGAACATTTGAAGAAAGGGAAAGTGTGAGGGAGGGCACTGCGCTGCCCAGCTAGGCTTCCACAAGAAGGGTGGAAAGTTGAGGTATTGCCTTAACTTGTTCAAACTTGAGTGATATCTGGCACTGGGTCAACTTTCGAGCACAGAGAAAAGGTTGCAAAGAGATTGCAAAAACTTATCTGCTTTCATAAATTGGTTTCACCTTTTTGATTCTATTGTATAGGGATGTTAATTGGTTACGATTTCTCAGCCACTGGATGAATGTCGGAGAGATGCCTATTATATACCTTTTTTTTGGCCTTCTTTTTCTTTTCTCTTGAATTTATTTTAGTGCACAAATTTTGAACTGGAAAATTGCAGTGATAACGTCACCGTCGTGGACACTGCTTCACGCGACTCGCCTTTGTCGATAGTTTCGTCGCAAGCAGGTCGTCGCATCGACTCTTTTATGCCAGTTTGCCCTCCACCCACTTACCAGCCCCCTAAAGGGCATACCTTGCCGCAAACCACTGCAGCAGTACTGCCAACTGCCGTGCAGGTCTGTCTCTTGATTGCCTCAGTTCGATTGTGCTGATTCTTCACTGACACAAACACACACACCTACATAACACGCACGGACACACACGCACGAACACACACACGCACGAACACACACACGCACACATACAGTACTGACGCATACACACACAAGCATAAACGCGCATACATGCAGGAACACACGCAACACACACGCATGCGCACAAAACGCACGCGCACGCACGCCAGTCGTGTATCCTGAATTCCGCAGAGGGTATCGCATCACCTTCATTCCATGCTGAACAAAAACGTGTGTTGCAAAGTTTCGTAATTCTTTGGTCCTTCTATCCTTTTGTTGGTTGTTCCAGACTTGCTTTTGTGCGTGGAAGCTTTCACAGTGTTGTGATACGCACACTGGGTGTTTTTTGTCTTTACACATTCTTATATCCTTCGAAAGGATGACATACAGAATTTGAGTTCTGGAATAATTGCCTCCTTCGTAGCATCCCTGGAATTCCAAGATTTTCTAAAGTGCCGGACATTGGAGACGTGAGATATTTTCATTAGCTCGAATCTCCACCACAGCATTAGCGTGCAGATGCTGAATCGAATCATCGCCATGAGGCCAACGAATTCAGATTGGGCGTGATGGTCGTGTTCGTCCGCTAGCAATGCAGGCCAGAAGAAATGCCCCGTTATGGTTGCCGTCATCGTCGGCAGTTGTTCCCTATGAGACGACGTTCCCGGCCAATTCGGGTCCGGTGACGACGAAATTAGCTTCAGGCAGTGGCAGCACAATGCATGTTAGAGAAGAGGAGAGCGCACCTCCTCAGGAGGCACATTCTACTGACACTGTAGGTGCTGATTCGCAATGGACGGTTAGCATATTCTCATTGCTTTTGTTAAATGCATCTGTCGTTCACTCATGCAGTTGATAGCGATGTTTGTAGAGTAATCTCACTGAAGGTTGTTGTTGATAGAGGCTGCAACCCGAAGCGAACACGGTAAATCGCTATTTTCAGTCGTTTGGAAGTAAGTTTCCATGAGAAAGGTTAATTCACGAATTTGTGAAGGCATCTCATCGATTCTAGCATACATTTTCATAATTCCCAAATGAATTTTAAAGTCTTTGTTTCATTATCATTTCTGTGGTCGCGTTTACATCAATATTGGACTGTGGGCATTGTTGTTGTACGTTTTGGCCCAGTTAAAAAAAACCCCATCGTTCCCTCGGTTGTAATCGTCAGCTTTTTCATTTTATCACTCACTCATTCTATATGAATTTCGCATCCCCATTCGGTTTCCTCCCACAAATGTCTCACTTCTGCTGTATTGTTGCTTTTGGGTAAAAAAAACCGGAATGGATAACAGCGGTGGTCAGAATTCGTTTTCGGAGTTGACTCCAAGGTATTCTATATTCATGTGAACCTTAGGGGACAGTTGATCGAGGTGACGTGGTACGGCAGTTTGTCGATCATCGAAGGAGTAAAATACGAAACTATGTTGCGAGTCTTACGAAGAGCTATCCCATTCCTGTACAGTGTACGGTGGAGGGCGCAAAAGGTGAGTTAACAGCGGTCGACTGCATCAATTCTCTAATCGTTTGTCACTTTGTGAAATTCGAAAGCTTTTACACCGGATGTGCAAATATTTTGCATATAACTTGAATCTGCATTAAGCTCCGCGAAGCTTCCAAGCTGATCTTCGGACCTCTGGTTAATCTGTTGGTAGATACCTTCGGTTTCCAGAAAAACATGAATTCCTTTGCTGACACTTTGGCATTAATCCTGACGTTGCACTATCCAACAGAGAAAGCTTTTTGATTGGCACTTGGTAGTGTAGTGACGTATTTCGATTGCAAATCGTATTGCATGCAATAGTAATGCGAAGTTGTAATGCAAAGCAATAGTGCACATTCATCAACGTTGAATCACTTCGGTTTGTAAGGGTTGAGTGTAGTCACCCAACTTTTTGAATGCGATATCCTGATGCAGGAGATTTTCTTAAGTGAACTAAAATAAGTGAAAACGGCAAAACGGCATTGTAGCGGCTAGCACAGCATACACCTCTCGCAGTCACTTCCACAAGGTCAGTCAGTGTTCATCACTAGTGGCAGATAATAAAAGTGCACAGTCAGGCTCAAATATTCAGTTGATTGCTTATGAAAAATTTGTACATTCTTTTTTCAAGCCTAGTTTATCGGTTGTGAGTTGAAGAGAGCGAATAATTTCGTGGTGTTCAGCTGTACATGTCAATTTTTCTTGC
>JAARMF010000199.1:104611-117247 GCA_022844705.1 Toxascaris leonina | reverse complement strand
CCCCCCCCCCCCCCCCCTCCTTCTCTCTCAAGAAAATCTTTTCGATTTCAAAGAAGTACTAGATCACTTGCATGTGGTGGTTGTTGATAGTAAGAGAGATGTTCTCTCTTACTATCGATAATAAGGATATGTCTCTCAGTGTATCGTGGGTGACCGAAAACATTCATTCTGCAGTTTTCGCTCATCAAAGTAATTGAAGAAATGCACATAATGTTACGGCGTTCGAATACCACACGAAGAACATGACTTCAGAAGGGTTGGATGGTGACCCATCATATTAATCAAATTTTCCTCAGACATCATTTATTATCGTTATTTTGATGTGTACTGTTATATTTTAATGTTTATCTCCACTCCTCTAATTTCAGTTACATTTTTATTCGCATTTGATTCTCAGCTTTCCTCACATACCCTTTGCTTGTTTTTCTGAGTCGCTCGATCGAGTGAGTTATCCTTTAGTCGGATTTAAGTAGGATGAATCTTTTCACCGTATAAATTACACTACATAGACAGCTCAACGTCATATTGTCAAAAACCCGACAAGGCTTCAGCAGAAACAATTTGGAATTCAACTGAAGCAATATCTCAGTGCTTTTTTCATTTCACTATAGAGAGGGAAAGGGGGATTGAAATTAATTGATTTAATTGAAGCTTAAATGTAAGCTTTAAAAAATTTAATTATTTAATTAAATAAAAATTACAGCATGCACGATCTTCCTGCTTTCCACGATGACACCGTCGCATTTATCTGAAAATGGATATGGTTGTAAGAAGTCAGTAAACAAATACTATCCACTGCTGCCTTATTTGCATGTGCTCTCACTCAGTCTTCCCTCCACCCCATTTTCAGCTTGTTACTAGGCAATGCTTATGAAGGATCTCGATTAGTGAACTTTTTCAACAATGATCCCATCAGTTTGTCAATATGGATAGTCAGGATGAGAATTGAGGCATCTAGCTGATTCCTTCGATTGCCCATTGCTTTTGATAATTTCAATGTATTCACTATTTCTGGAACACGTTCTAGCGTCGCTGCCAACTACAAATATACCTTGTCTTCATGATCGGATGAATCGCTGGTCTGTTTGGCAGATCGTTCCTGCTTGCTGCCCTTCGAGGCTGGCGATTGCGTCTTCCGACGATTTGCCGCTTCCTTTTTGATTATGCACTCTAACTCATGAACCACCTTTAAAGGTATTCATTAGGCACAAGTTTGTTAGTCTGCATTATTGCACCTGATTGTCTTGCTGCCTGACAAAGACCTCTTCAATATTGCAATGATCTTAGCCAATTAGTATGGAAAAAGAAGATATCTGTACGGAAGGAGTTCACTCATCTTGAATTGCAATAAGACCACTTCAATTTCTCTATTAAAAGTCACTCTATTTTTATTTGAACTATCGAATGATCATTTATTGTTATTTTTATGATTTATGTATAATCACGGATAGGTATAATCATTTTTTGCTTCATTTGCTTTATGGATTTATGGATATTCATTTTAATGCCTTCAAGTGAATCATAAATTAATCGCGGTTTCACTACGGAAAGAGTATTTTCAATATTCGGTTTTATTTTAAGGCCTGAACCTCTACTAAATTTCACAATAAACACTTGACAAGGAAATTCAGTTGCTGCTGTTAATAGAAGTCCCCAAGTTGACAATGGGTATGCTACAGCCCTCGAACTTCTATTCAAGTATCTCTCGGTTATACAAAACAGTTTTTTAGAATGAGGAGAGAGTGCAGAATTTAGGAGAAGATTGAGAGGAGAAAGGGAAAGAGAACTCATCGTATCCAATACGAAGGTAGTTTTAACTTGCTGATACAGACCTGCCTTAATGCTGATGATGTTAATTGTTAATGCTGATGTCATTTGTGCACTTCTCTAATTGCTCTCTAAAATGATACAATCCAAACAATTCAGCTCCGCAATAGAATTAAATTCTTAAACAATATGACCCAAAAAAGAAGCGTTATCTCGTGCCAATTACATGCGAAATGACCACTCTCGAATATTGATGACGTTTAACCGATCACATATCACTACGTACCGTTTAGCTGATTAAATATACATTCGTGTGTGCATTTTTTTAAATTTATTTATTCATTTATACAGATTCATATTTATATAATTCACCATCCACATACCATATCCATTGACCAACGTGATTTGGGCTCTTGCTTCCAACAGTGTTCGATCAAATTTGCAATACCATCTGGAGAATTTGGCATTTCCATTCGAAATCCAGCACACACCTCAATATTCGACATTAATTAGCATTATTATTGCAGCGAATTGAGCCATTTTTATTCGTTTGAATATGACACCAAAAAATAAATTGGCTGAGTTTATTAGGATCGAATCGGAAAGGAAAATATCGTTGCTGAGATGGAATGAAGTCATCAATCATTAGCCATTAATGGACAAAGGATGCACATAGGTAGCAACTTTCAGTGAACGAGCTAATACGAAATGAGATGAGGCAATGCAAGGCGTCATCTTCCACTTCACAAGGAAAACCCTATTCAGTGAAAAACGTGCTGCATCTGTGAATCGCACAGAGAAGTTGTAGACGAACGCTACAGTGCGTATATAACAGGAGTGTCACCATCTCTTCCATTCCACGCTTCTCCCCCCTGCGTCCCTGGCTTATGCCGCTTCCTACCATTAAAGGATATGAAAAACCTCATCCTCCACCCTTGGATAGAAAAATACAGGCTGTCTTTGAATACAGCCCCTCCCTTCCTGCCAATAAAACTCTTCTCCATCCCCTTTTTAACCTCAAACAATTGAAAAATCTGTAAGTCTCGCGACTTTGAATTCGGTTTCAAAATGCCTTTATTAGAGCAAATGTGTGAAGGCAGCAAATCTGTTGATTGCATGCTATGAATGTCAGTATTTACATTTAAAAGAGAGGCATACCATCTTCTTAACTGCTGTATTCGTCATTCCCTTGTAGGGATCCATGCCATCAGAGAAGACCTCCCAGCTGAAGATGCTAAAAGAAAAGACGTCCGTTTTCAGCGAATAGATAAACGTAGTAATTGTTTCCGGTGCTGTCCACTTAATGGGAACCCTCTTACTGTGCCTCATACGATAAACGCCTCCTTCGCGTGACATCCCAAAGTCACTTATTTTGGCCTGAAAGAGCAACAGTAAGTTGGCTGAATCCTTGTGCTAGTGAGTACCAAATAACATATCGTTGTCGCACTATTCCATGTCTGAATTCATGTCGGAATTTTTACGTAACTATCAAAATCTCGGTAGAGATGAGCAGAATGAGAAGATTAGGAATGAAACAGTGCTAGATGAATGCCAAGCTCCTTTTAATGAATCTCGCAGAAATATCACTTCATCTAAAAAATTTCGGGAAAATCCACCACATCCACTGCATTACCTCCCTTGCTTTCACTCCTGTTATGTTACCCGAACGACCAAAACGCTGCAGGGAGAATAACACCAAGGAGAACTGTAAATGCACCAACCGATTTCGATTATTCAAACTATCTTCCTGTAAACATACGCAGTGCTTAGCATGATCCTGTCTCCTTTGGTCCCGCAGTGATCAGCTGTCTCATACCGTGACCATTACCCACCTGTCGCCATTAGTCATTCAAGGCCGCTAGCCGAGTCAAAAGCTAGTCCAAGGAAAACTCGATTAGTTTGAATAAAAGAAGGAAGTACAATTTTGTCTTTGGTGTATAGCACATTTCGGGCAGCAATATCTCTGTGAATGCATCCTTTCGAGTGTAGATAGGCGATGCCCTTCGCACTGCCCAGTGCCATATTATTCAGCTTCTCTGCATCGCTTATCGTGCCTCGTCGCTTACGAAGATCACCCAATACTGAGCCGCCTCTCACCTGTGCAATGGTTCTCCATTCAGCACTCCACAACAGGAAACAGTGCTAGGAATATTGCGGTAATGCGTCATTCTAAATAACACTTCAGACGGCTTGCGCTTCTCTCACTAGGGAACCCCTAGAGAAAATTAATTCTCGCTTACGGTTGCAGTGAACAAGTTTGGTAACTTGAATATTATTATGGTTGCATCGCATTTCTAAAATTCCCGACCTCGGATATGTTGACATATTTCAGAAACACCCAATAATATAGGCTACAAACGTTGATGGGGTCTAAAAGATGGGAGCGAATCAGTTTAAGGTTTGGGTGTTGTGCCGAAATACCCAAAAAGTAGTCGCAAAATGGAGTCAAGATAAGGAGGACAGCAATATAAATCTTTATAGCTAGACACTTGCGTAACGCAATGTATATTACTGTATATAGCACCTCTTCTTCGGATTTTTTTCGTTTCTTCACCTCAGTTTCGAAATCAGTCGATGTTTCTATCCAATTCCACTATTGGCTTTGCATCATAATCGGTTATAACCTAAGCAAGCTTACTGCTAAATAACGCATCGAATGCCGGAAGACCTATTTATTGCATAATCAGTGCAAGTCAATTGTGGGTAAAATAAAATATGCCAGTTGTTGATCTGTGATGTTAATCATGGAACAGTTCTAAGCACCTGACAAGGTAGTTAGCATAGAGCGGTTAAGACAGCTTAATGATTCAAGCAGTGAGCATTACCAATTCGATTAGAATCATAAGAGGTTCGCGATCAACCGCCACACCATAAATCCGAACGACATTATCGTGATCGTAATGTCGCATGAGACGGGCCTCATGCATCATCTCTTTGATCTTTTCTTTAGCGTGGATTAACTGTGCCTCATCTTTCACTATTTTCGCCTTAATTCTCTTGTCATTTCAGCTTTTTCATATTCTTTTCTATTTGGCTGATTTAGTATAATATCCACCTGAGCATTTTATTTTCATAATGAATTTCCTATTGATAAACAATTAACAATTTTCATCAATGTGAGAAAAAAACGGGAGGAATATTACAACTCCGCGACCTCTATTGCTGAGATTATTTTAGGGGAGGTGCAAAATCCTGCCTAGTTTAGCAAATTGCTTTATGACATTTATGAAGCTTTTTGACCTATATGAAGTCTTCTTCTTTGAAAGCCGTGTCAAGTATTCTAAGAAGTTATTCTAAGAAGTTGCCGTCAAAAGTGCTGAAAAATATTTCCTCATCTGCGTCCTTCAACCATATTATACCACATAATTTTGCCATCAGTGCTTCGACGACTTTTCAAAACACCATTGCTTCATACACTCAACATCTTGCAATGCGCAATTAGCGATCCGCTCATCGACTCACATTCAAAATTGCTTCGGAACAATGAACTTATGTGAGATTAATTTTCGCTCTATGAGACATATTTTCAGGAGTCTGCCAAAAATTAACCACAAAATTCTCACCAGCTTTATAGCGCAATGGACCTTTTTGCCCTTTATTGTCACTTCACCTGCTCTCACCTCACCAAATGCTCCAGCTCCGAGTAGTTTCTTCAGTCGGATCTCTTCATGATGAAATTCCCATGGTTGTCGTTTCACCGCTTTTAACAGTACACTTGTTTTGACCTGGATACCACAGGATTACTCACGATAAGCGTAATATGTTTTGCCTTCCCAACATATTCGGAATGGACCGATTACTGTTGGCGCTGACAACGAATACAGCGGCAGATGTTTTCTTCTCGCATCTCAGAAGAGACATTTTATATGTATTATGTATTGTGTGGTTTTAGTGTCCGTGTTGTCCCTCATATTATACTTCCTGTTTGCTGTGGTTTTGCACTTCTTTTAACATTAAGTAGACACCTGTAATACCTTAACCGGCTGACACCAGACGAAAATGAGGGAGAGACAAGGTTAAGCATAGACCAGAAACGCTATTTTCTGAATTGAAAACTGCGATCCCAATCAGGCTCATAATGGAGCAATAGAGAGAGGACTTCTTTGACCACAAAGAAGGGTTAAATCTGGTGCAACTGACATTCTCAATGTTCTTTGGATTAATACGGTGAATGTCTCTCTTGACTATACTGTTGTGTCCATTATCAGTGCAATGAAACAACGTGGTATTCTTTAGATACCTGTGGATTAATTGGAGTCTTTTGTTTCGTATAGTATTGCAGTAGATCATCGACACTGTCAAAGCCGATCGCCTCAACGGCCAAATATTTCACATCCCCCTGCGGCAATTTTTGTCGCCTCACAATTATATGCCGAATCTGCAAAAATGATCTTTTAATTGAATAAACAATTGCATATCAGCTTTTGACATATCAGATAGAATGGACATCCATCGATGAATATCATCTTTTTTGATGCTCACAAAATTTTAAATAGCACTTTTCAATGGATTATCGCGAAATGATGTAATACTCGTTATTCGAATATGCTACAAATGTTTGCAGAAATGTCACTGAATAGAATGAGATCAATCGGGAATCCAACGCACTCTTCCGTTTTCCTACTTCAAGTTGCCTTCACCAGAATGAAAGTATTACTTAAAGAGATAAAATATTTCTAACAGTCTGAGGTGCAGTGATTCCACTAAAATGGCGATAGAGTATATTAGCCAAGAGACAGTTGGATGTTTGTTACTGCCTGTCAGTAAATGAAAGTGACATTTGCTGATGAATAGTTTGATCAAATGAAAGCATGACTCGAGATCGTTCTGGTTGATCTGAAGCAGCAGAGGCTACCAGTAAGACCACAGTGTCACTTCTTAAGTTCGATTCTTAAGTTAATTCTCCGAAGTTCGACTCAAGACGGAAGTGTCGTCGAAACCCAGTGTATTTTGTAAAGGTTGGTCGAATAGCTGTCGGAACAGTCGGTAATGATCATGTATCAGTGCATCGACCGCCAACTCGTACTCCTATCATATCTTCCATGTCTCCCAGCAATAGAATCACCGCTTCTTTCCAGCCCTCACCATCTCATCGCTACACAACCTCTGCGAAGGCCTTGTTGCAGCAATCGCGACAACATATGTGTGCACATATAATAGTGTCGCTTCAGGAATCATTATCACCCGCACTTTCAAATCCTCCGGGCCTTCTCCACCACTAGCACCATTTTCCCATTTTCAGCGAAGGTGATATTAATAGCAATGTCAATAAAAAGCAGCAAAGCTTCTAATAATTATTGCCATATGAGAAATGAGTAGTGATATTAATAAGCAATGCTAATAGTTGTGCATGGTAACATCAGTTGGTAATGGTACCAAGAAATAGCACTATTAGTAAGACTATGGTCATTCGGGCAGTGGTACTGCTTGGTGTCCCCTTCTCCCTCCTTCTTTCTTCTAAGTTTTTGGCGCCTTCGAGACCTCGTGACTTCACACCTTTCTCGGGGACTCAGGCTCAAACGGTTGAACTCTCTGCTACAATAATCTCATGATTCGGGCACTGCGTTTGTCGCCTTCACGCCTCCTCGCTCCTTGCCACGACGATCCGAGTGCAAATTCATGCCGGAAAGGCAACAGTTTATAGAATAAAACTATTTAACTGAGAAACTGGCCTAATAAAAACGAACCGATGATGGGCCAGCGTCTTTTGCAACACGAACAGAAATGATAAGTTCGCGTGGATCGGTGTGTTTCGGCTGAGAGATACGTAGCATAAAATCGCCCACCTAAACCCCATATACAACTCTTTGAGAAACGTCTTCATGCGACGAATAGAGTGTGTCAAAAGAACCACGACGATATATCCATCGCACTTCGCTTCTTGGACCGACCAACTTCGGGAATTGTCAAAAAAAGCGGAATAAGCTGAGCAGTGAGTTGATATTAACTATATTTCAGCTATCCGATTCTTCTTCCCCACTAATAACACATTCGTTTCCCTGTAAGTCGACGAATGTCAAAGGGAGTCTGAATGGCCATGAACTGCCTACGAATTTGTGGCACATTCGGATGGATGCATCTGCTCGATGTGTTGACAGATGGACTTGAAAGTTGGTAGCATCCATTCGGCTGCTGACATTTAGCATCCAAAAATTTACAGATACATGTCGAAGAGATATAAATTTTTTGATGTCCAAAAATTTGAGAAGTCTAATTGCTCCATGAGGTTTGAGCGACAAAGATTGGCTGCTGAACGGCTGGCAGCTATGCTGCTTTATTCTGTGATCCTCACTCAAGACAGACAGACTGTACAAGACGCGAATATATGCATCTGAGTGTATGCAGCCGAATATATGCATCATTCATGTGATGAAGTCATGCCGGCAATACAAGCTGTTGACACTATGAAGCAATGGAAATTGATGGAATGCAGTCAGAACTGAATTGCGTATCGAAGCGAACGACAAGCCCTACAAATAACTGGAATTCATGTGGTTCCTTGAACATCGCTCAGCGTTGAGTGGATTCACAGAATTCAAAAAACTTCAGATGGGAAAGATGCCGAATCGCAAGAGCGACTGAAGTCAACCTCGGCAAGCAGCTCAACAACATCTTCTCTCGGCAACAATCCATGATAGAATGGTGTCTCTTCAACTCCTTTCGGCAACAAATCGAACCCTTTTGTCGTCATCTGCAAACGTCATGGAATAATGATCCCAATCACACAATTCTAATGTTATTAGACCACATAAAAACTGCGTTGTGTAAAATGAGTCAGTGACATTAGTAGAGAAGCATGTGAGATTATGGCGTTGTTCAGAGGTATTATAGTCACAATTTTATTGATACAAAGAGTAGAGATGAGCCCCTTCGAAGCATTCTTTTAACTTTTATGCAGAGCTTCTTCACAGCTTTTCATATATACAACCGCACTGGCTTTTGAGCCAAGCAGTTTGAAACAAATGCAAATTTGAACCTCTGGCTACAAATCTCTTTTTGAAACTCATTCAAGAATATCTGATGGCTGAAGCAATGGAGGGTGGACTTTTTTGTGCAAACAACTGAGAATTCTCACGTACAGATCCTTTCATACGCATTTTCGGAGGAGGGGTGGGGAGGGGAAGGGGTCCAGCTATGAGGAATGAACCGTTTATTTTGAATGGGTGTTTTATTACTCATATCCGGATTCTTCGCTTTACCGATGCGACTTTTCCTTTACAGTTACAGTTCAAGTTTTAGACTTGTGCAAAAGCTAAAAGCCATAGACCTTCGATGGGAGTGCGCATGCAGGGTTCTCTAGAACTTGACTGATTAATGCTGACATCTATGGTCCAACTCTGGGGTTCGCATCTCAGTACTATGCAAGGATACCAGAAACGAGTATAGTGGCACATACCATGCGTTGATACGATCGATAACCGAAGTAAAGCAGCCGCCTTTGTAGAGAACGCAAACTAAGAATAAGAAGGAATTGGAAATGACACGTCCTATCACATAACATTTGAATCAGAGAAGAATGCAAAATGATTGCTCTCACTTAGGATGGATGTCCAATTAACTGATTTAAAAGACATCAAAAGACAGTCAATGGGAAACGATGACGGCGCAGATGAACGCGTTGATTTTTTGTATTCTCCTCATAAATAATTACCAACAAATAGCCAGTCATGACGTTATTATAATGCGTTCCAGCCGCAAATTTGCGGAAATTAAATTAGCGGAAGTCAATCAAAGGAGGGTATCCGAATGTATTATTTGATCTAAAAATATAAAACTAGCTGATCCGTTGAACGGAACAAAAATATCTGACACCGCTTCTCCAGTTGTTTGAAAGAAGCAAATGCCAACACGGGAATGAAGCTTAGAAAATTGGTGGTTCGCGACCGAACGAGAAAGCCGATGTCAGTATGCTCTAAGGAGAGGGACGGAGTGTCGACTCACCTTTATGTGATACCTTTTTACATACGTTACTGATATTGAGGTCAGCGGATTTGCAACGTTGGAGACAGCAGAAAAAATTTGTTAATGCAATTTTGCTGCTGAATACAATTTGCAAACAATTGTTTGTGCGTTACCATGATTTTATACACCTGACCAACTTTTTGGCCATTCTCATCAAGTTTGTAACTATAACCGAAGAAATTAAATCACACATGCACATGAAATATTGGCTGAGAATTTTTTCATGGAATCTCCAAAGAACGTCATAAAAGTGAGTAAAACGACGAGATGAAATAAGAACTTCCTATACAATTTCTCCTTCTGCTATTCAAATATTTCTGCATTGATATGTCGAAACCTCAAATGTTTAAATTCAAGTTGTCTCTTCAAATGCATTCAATACTTTGTCAAGCACCAAACATCAACGAATTCATCATCCTCAAGTGACGATTAAATTGATAAGATGTCGCCTTCGATATATTCAAATCAGCAGATTTGTGTCGAATTTACATTTTAGAAATTATGTAGAATCTATCTTCACGTTGCTTAATTTCGAAAGTTCAGCATACAAATTTTTTGAACTTGCATGAAACTTTTCTATAAAGGTGAGTTTCCCGAGAAGGCGGATCACTGTTTACTATCTCGTCGTCTTGTGAGAGTTGCTTCGACATACTGAGTCTGTGATGGTGTCCCGTTCGAGATCAGTTTCCGCGAAGAGGTATCGCGTGAAACAACGCCTAACAAGGAGCGCTTTAGCGAAACAGAGGCCGCGCGACAGTCATGGACGATTCTTGCCCACTAGGAGGTTAGTGGTTAGGTGATGTGTTGGCAGTGGGAGAACGCAAAATCTGCTTGAATACTGACAGAGCTGCCAGTTTGTGTATTTCAGCAGTGATAGGAAAAAGCGTGCAAATACCGACGATAGCAACAACCATAGACGACGGTAACAAAACGCGGATACAAGTGGGGAGATTAGTGGAAGTGAGGGGAGCTCAAAGATAATATTACCAGGTGGGGTGAACGAGTTATTTCATTGTTTCAGAATGAATACAACTCCGATAGCGGCATCACGACTCTCGCGACCTAAGTCGCGGCGCTCTTCTAGCCGATCATATGGTGTTCGATCCAGATCCACCTCGAGCTCGCAGTCAACATCGCGATCGGTAAATTTCAGATACATTTTAGCGAACTCATTTCCCATAAAGCTTCCAAGCTCTTTTGCATTCACTACAGTACGATTTCTGCTGCAAGGTGTAGTGGAAGTGACCTATAGAGGAACCAATATATGGTTGAAGAAGTGACGGTGATTCCAGGTCTCTTGGATTCAGGCCTTTTTATGGGCATCTCCCCTCCCCCACCCTCCTCCGCTGACCAGGCATATTTTCGCGATTCACTTAATTCGTCGAAATTCATATGCGATGTTTAGATAATTTTCATCCAACTAAACTCAGTGTCTTCGAAAGGACAAGCCTATAGTATTGAGGAGATTCAAAGAAAAAAATATTTGCATCACCGCTTCGCCATAGCAGACACGAATAGCAGGGAGTGAAAAACGATTACAAGGCAACGAATATATAGCGCATTACAGCAATCCTAGGCACGTTGCGACGAATCGTGTCGCCGATAGGGCACAATGCCATCAGCATAACCGTATCGCGAGCACTACTCTGCACTTCGAAATGAAAAACGTTATTTATTAATCATCAATTTTTGAAATATTGTGGCAATGCGCAATATGTTAGCGATCAAATGTTTCATTTATGCTCAATACTTGCACTATCCTGGATCGACTTCAACAAATATCTGCAGGAAGTGAACAATATTATTAACTTGCAGCTGCGTCGTCACTCGCATCGTGGGATCGATTCCTCATGTGATTATCGCCACCATCAGCTCAGACGTTCAGTCCCATCGCATTCGAGCTCATATCACTCGAGGTCTCGTAAAGCGGATCAACGCCGCACCAAGGGGACGACGAGCAGAAGAGTCAGCAAAGGTGAAAGTCGCCATATGCGTACGGAACGAACCCGCCACTAGACATCTACTCGCCCAATGCTTCCCTCACCCGTGTATGAGATAAAGTTGTGGCGTCGACTGAATGTGATCTCTACACGACGAGTGACGTAGTGAACGGTGATGAAATGGATGTGAGCATGTAACTAAATAAATTCGAATATGCAAGTCAATATGCAAAAAGGTCCGGGAATTGAAGACATAAGGGGAATCAACAACTCCATATAAGTGTTCCATATGCAATGAGAAGTGCACTGGAAGCCGGAATCAAACGTGATCGCAGTCGGAGAACGGGTGTGTACGTGCGGGGTTTACTTCGAACAAAATTAACGCACAGGTGTAAGTTGTGCCAATTCCTCTCGCGACCTTAATCGGGTCCCTGAAGAAGATTCCTCCAAGGCTTCTTTTGTAGTTGAGGAGCCAATATTTGGTTCTGGGTTCCTTAAAAATCTCTCCTTTCGATCACGGAGATAATTCTATAATACGGAATGGATTGAAGGTCTGTGAAATCGTTGATCGCTATGGAAAATTCTCTGCAAGGTGCTCTAACCGTGGGCATTTATGCAATCGACGACTGTTCTCGTCATTGTTTATTCATTTGTTTATTGTAACGTTTCGAAATTGGAGAACAAAAACAAAAATTTGCAGACATTAACAGCAAGGTCACAATTTAGGCAAATAGACATTTAGTATGTGACATCAACAGTAGTTTATAGACTGCAACAAGTCCGCTGCAATTTAAAAGCTGGGTGAGTGGGTGCATCAATGATATCAGCGAGGAGCAGATTCCAGCTCTCCAGTTCGGTACAACGCGAAACTGGAAACTATGCAGAACATTGTTTTTGATGCAACACTTTGACGAGCTGAAACTGATGCACACGCCGATTACGGGGGGGGGGGGGGGGGGGGGGGGGG
>JAARMF010000199.1:73282-93129 GCA_022844705.1 Toxascaris leonina | reverse complement strand
GGGAGAGAGATATTGCAGTGGTGCAGCATTGAAGACGATTACCAACGAACTTTTGCTTGGTTCATAGGGTTTTGCTGGGATAAGAGCACTTGCCACAGTATTCGAAGAGGAGAATCGAACGCTCTTGTTGTCTTTGTGCGGAAGTAAAAGATCACATATCGGCTACATTAGTAGCTTACATATGTTTTCTTCATGGCAAGTGCAAGTGACTAGCGCAGTATTCAAAGAGCGACAAGAATTTGAGAGTATTGTTGTCGGAGCTCGTGATGTTTTTTTGTATGTTTAGGTTGCCGACGAATTTTCTCAATTCGTATGAGTTTTAATAATCCCCTTCCCAAGAGTAGTATGGCTTTCCCAGCTAGGTGTGGTAGCTAACTTTGTTCATTTTCGACCCTTGTTTTATGCCGGCTGTTTGATTATTGCGTTGTGGGCCCTGTCTAATGTCGCGTTATCATGACGTCATTGGAGTTTCTATGATATAATGCCAATTAATAGGCATCAACGTCATTTACATTTATCAAATCAGTTAATGTGGTGAAGGAGACGTGTCACATGATAGGACGTCACGGGATTAGGTGTCAAGCGATCGGGTCATTTAGCGGCTGTATTGTAATCACGCAGGCATATACCAGTTGTGGAGTTTGGAACAATCTGTTGCCTCCAAGCATACTCACGTAAAAGAAAAACCGGAAGTAACGTTTTACTGCAAATCGCTCGGAAGCGGTAACTACGAGGCAGAATGGTGTCGAGGATGAAAAGTCATCGCAGTGAGCGCCCGACGAATACTTCATTTTTTACGCAGCGAAGCGTGTTAAACGAATTGCTTTTGTCAAAGTTGCATCGCCCGCAACGTAACACTATCCTTGATGGCGACCGGTCAAACACAATGCGAATTTGTTGACATCTGTCAATGAGTGAGGGTTGACGGCTCCCTGCTCCTGCTTAGCCTCAGCCTTTGGTGTCACTTTCTTCGCTACATCTGCCGTAGGTTTCATGGGATTGAGCGCACTACGGCTGCTTGATCGGGAGTCTATTAGAGGGCATCTGAGCTGTCAGTCTGCAGAGTATGAAATGACATTGTGAGGAGGACGGAATAGTTGCTATGATGCTATGAAGTGAAAGAAGAAGATGTTACATCATAATGAACATTCCATCGCCTTTCGCTTCCACCAAGTTGTTTCCGATAATTCTAAAAAGGGGTTGTTTATCTGACAAATAATTGGAGCAAAGAGTGGTTTTCGCACGGTTTTTCACATTCTTTAGCATTCCAGTATATCGTCTGTCCGAAGCTATGACACGGGGAGTAGAGGGAGGGAGGGAGATGACCTTTTCATAGTTTATTTCGATGGCATGGATATTTGAAAAAAGCGATCAGAGCAATGACGCACTTAACAGATAAGTCAACCACCAACTTTGCGCCTTTGCACACTGATAGAAAAAACAGCCAAGCAGAAAACCATTCACTCATCTCTTGAAAATTTTGCGAATATTTGCATGTTGAGACCACCTAGCCTTTCGCCACTGCGAAAAGGAGAGGATCCCGTATGAAAGATCAGTTCTCGAAGTCACACTTTTGCATCTGGCTAACGGTCTCATTTGCCACATATAAGAACATGTGCATTAGAAAGAATTGAGTTGAGCAGGTAACGCCTAGTTTCGCCCGTTCCAGCGCGGCTATATAAGTATAAGCCAACGTGATCCATCTCCATACTTTCCGGAAATCTTCGCTCTGTGCACCTGACAGCTAAGCGGTTAATAAACAGCATAACCGAGTATAAAACCATCTGATCTTTAGTACAAATCCTCGCTCTTCTCTTTCGTATATCGCAGTTTGAGACCATATTTTATCGTGTATGCGGCGACAACTTCTTTGATCACGTACTTCATATATTCTCCCGATATCTCTTCCAAAAGTCCATGTTCGGATACATCGCCCAGACGTGGACGAAAATGCAATCAGAAATGCTTCGATGAGCTCGTAATTATATATCGCATCAAACAAATCGTACTGCAAATGAAGAGATAATCAAGTCCGCTGCGTCCATCGACAACGAAATCCACTAGTGGATTTCCCAAGTTTTTTTGAAGATACGAAGTCATGCCAGGTTATAAAATATCTCCGTTAATTTCACTCGCGCAAGCAATTTTAGCGAAGCATTATTATCATTGCTGTTCTCTTCTCTCGAAATCTTCTTGACTCTGTGTTTTTGTAACGGAACACTCAAAGTGTTATCCAAACGCAATAATCGACAATCGCATTGCTTCAGGTGCAAATGACATGTCCGACCCGATTCTGACACCGACAGCGACATTTTTGTGGGCGTTTTTCTCATTGATACAATATGCATACCAACCGGTTTCTAAATGCACTTTCACCCACAAAACAAGAAATGGCAATCGACCGCACAAGAAGGGCAACCCTTAATGGTCATTCACTTTGAAACTCTACAGTGGAACCACAAACAAAACAAATATTTTTTGTCTGAAACAAAGCAGCGGATGCGGACGGATATTTCGCTGCAGATTTGTGAGATTTTCTTTCTCAAAATATGAGTTTTGGCTCAATTCGCCTCTCTGCCCGGTTTTCAAAAGCTTTCTTTTGCAATTCATGAGCAGTTTGTTGGTCGTCTATGGTTCACTTCAAGAGCAAATTTCGTATTCTGACCAGATGGAGGGAGGGATGCTTTTGGATAGAAAGCAGCGTCCGTTTTGCAAGGCTATTCATTCTCTCCGACCTCCTCCCCTTCTCGTTACTTCCTTTCAGGCAATCTTTGCACTTTGTTTTGGTCCACTAAATTGGTCACCAATAGGGTCGTCTAGGAAGCGATTTCATGATTGCTGTCGCTGCAGTCTGAAGCATTTTCGCGACATGTGCTTATATTTCTTCTCAAGCTACATTTAATAACTACAAATATGGAAATTGCAGTATTGCTTGACAAATAACAAACAGTCAAAATTTTGTTTGTTCTATTGTTTTGGGGAGGTGATCCATCCATTATTCTTTTTGCAGTGGTTTACTGAAACAGATTATAGTGAATATTAGTCGAGTAAAAAGTGCGAACTTTTTTGTCAATTTATCAAAGCACTAAATTGGGTCTTCACATTTATTCCAATAAAGTAATAAAAATTATGAATTACCGTAAAAATGAATTAATTTCTCGTTTGTAATGAATTGTCACCCATAGAGTTTTGCACTTTGAACCTTAAAACATATAAAGAACATGTGGATATTCGATCTCTTATCTGAGGAATAATCGATCTTTCCGCCTTTCAAAAGATCAAACGATTGTCTCAATCGAATTACACCTTAAATCAAATCAGTACAATGCAAATCAATAATAAATAACCATATTTTTGAGTGCAGCGATTATCAATAAACGCTTTCATATGTTTAACTCTCTTTCTGTAATTTCATCACGGCTTGTTACTTTAATTGACGAGCTTGATGATCTTTCAGTAAGCTATCACCTTTCGTTAATTAGTTTTATGACTCACTTCATTGATGAATTGTTATTTACGATCATTGTAATCGAATATTCGCAATTATTCCACAACAGATTTCTTTTGCAGTTTATTTATTGCTCCATTAATGCTTTATTGATTCGAAGTGATCGTTGAATTGATATCATCAAAGCTGCAATAAAGGTGTCTGCTGAACGAAGCAATGCCTATCAACAATGAACATTTGTTATGTAAACTGAATAGGTTTTTTGTTAACGAGATTAAAACAAACAGGTGCGATGAACAAAAGACTGATGTAACAGCGAAAACAGGTAGATCGGAGCACAATCAACCTTAATGGGCACTTGTTGAAGCTGCATTCGTCAATGGATATGTCTAAGGTGAATGATTGCGTCTAGAGCGGATTAAACAGCACAACATTCTCCTCAGTCTTTCTTCTTTTATTAAAACGGATATTATTTCTGGAAGTTTTTTCACCTTAGTCTTTGAGATAATAATTTAAAGAGTTTTCCAGTGAGCAGCAGTAGAAGTCCAGAAAAGCCGAACCACGATTAATTGGTAGGAATTCTTCGATCGCGATTGATAGGAACTGTCTAACTTTGTATCTCTCAGTGCTATTATCCAGTCGCTTGGCTAATGCAGTCAGCATTGAAACTTTATAACCCCTCTTCAAAACAATGAACACATCTCTTGACCCTCACTGAAAGCTGTTAGATGACCCAACAAAACAGGTTCACCTTTCCGTCATCCTGCATTGCGGACCAGTAGTGCAAGCCCCTCATTCGAGTATCCTTACTATCAAAAAACAAATGGAAAAATGTATCAAATAAGTGACGTCACATGTCATTATAAATAATTCTGTTTGTCGGACAATTAGTTTCAAAAGTGACAAACAAATAACGAAATAGGCCTAATAACGCATTCATCTTTCAGTTGGTTCAACCACTCATTTTTTACTCATCTGGAGCGATGTGGTGGGAAAGATTTCTATTTAGAAGCAGATTAAGTGTGTATAAACGCATGTGGATCCCTTTGATCAACGTGCAAACTGCATCAACCTGAAAAAAGTGTACAAGTATACGCTCAGTAGTATCAGTTATGCTCCTTTTCAGTAGACGGGTGAAGATATCCAGGCACACAAGCGAATAAATGCATATAGACCGCTGTGAGCATATTTTTGCAATAACACGTGCCTTTTTTCCGAAACTATTACCAATTTTATATTAGCTTACTTCTTCAATAGAAGCTCATTATTTTGAAGCTGCGACTTATTAGACCTAAGTATTGCACCCAAATTTGCATGTTATACGGCTATCATAACACACTACCATGCAAAAATAGCAGTAGGAAAACACTGAAGTCTTCGTTGCTTTAATAAAGGAAGTGAGATTTCTCAGGTTGTTGCTAGAAAAATTGAAACCGTTGAACGATGTTCCGACAATCGTCCAACTTGCTTTCAGAATCGCCTGCGGGCTAGCCATATAGCAACCTGAAGTTGTTTTATTGTGCAACGTAGATCAAACCAGGTGATATTGCACTCAAAAAATTGTGATTGTTGTGGAACGAGTTTGTTGTTGAACGCTGAAAGCTATCTTCTCGCTACCAACTTGTCGTGAAATTTAGAACGTCGTTTGTTGGTCCTCACACACTTCGAAATCCATTCGGATAATCGTCCGTGGCTTAACATCCTCACCACACCGTGCACGATGGCATGCTTTGCCATTATTCAATTGCGCACAAAAAGATTGTTGTTTGATGGCTCTGCCTTTAAACGACCCTCGCTCATTCGGATCTTGCAGCGCTCACCAGCGAGGTGGTCTGAGGCTGTGGGCTTTCCGATGATTTCACAACTCCGTCGTCTTTCGTTTGCCACGCAAAATATGTCCCTCAAATTTTTTACTGCATTCGCTCCTTCTCAGTCGAGCTGGATTCTGCGCTTAACTGATGCCCTTCTTCACACATAATATTTATTTGGAAGTGCGATTGATATTTTATTGGTGTGTTTCAGAGAATATAAAGGATATGGTCATATAAATCCTTAGTGGAAGGCTAAAGTGAATGATGACCTCGAAGGTCATTTATCACTTTCAAGTGGTTCCCTACGTGATCTGTTCAGAAGTATATTTTGATAGAACATATGCGTCTTTAGAGATGTCAATATTAGTAACTGCTGATAAGAGGTCTTTACTTGGTACAGTGAAATATTGAACACTGTTTGCTGTGTGCTTTCATCAAATAGATTTTCGTTGCTACGACGCTGATCACAGCAACAAATAATCGTTTCAAAGGATATTCTAAGACCATGCCACCAATCTCCTTGTGGATTTGTTCCGCATTTTTTTTTTCGGAATTGCCACCTTTCTTCTTGTTTGTCTTCTTTACGTTATGAGCGCATTTGTGTACTAATGTACCGAATGACACAAAGGGTTTCACCTATATGGGCACATCCGATTCGTTGGGTGCTCCCTTGACGGGTGATCTCGCTGCTTTGACGACCATTATTCCAACTTCCCTTTCATCTGACAATTTAATTTCACTATTGCTCCGATATTTTCTGAGATAAATTCACAGAAAATAGGAATATTCTTCAAAAATTTTTCATGAGTCTCTCTGTAAATCTCCCTAAGTTTTGAGATTCACAGAATTACAACATTAATGCCGATGTTAATTAATTATTTATATGAGCTCAAAGAACGCTGCAGTTCTTGTGTGACTAGTAATATAAATCGTCTGAGCAACTGTGAGCCTTATTTGCTGAGGATATAGCCGTTTAGAATTGCACTAGTGAAGTGTGACCCTCAAGTTGCAATTGTTTAGAGCACCACAACAGGATAAGCTGAAATTCTTGTTCATGCGAAGAGCGCAAATGATGCAGTTGCTTTGCACGTATAGAACTATGGCCTCCTTGCCCTACCCCATCGTTCAAGAGGCTAATCGCCTCAGTTGAAGAAATTCTGTGACTGAGGTTATTGCCAGAAACGTGGACATTATTTATAGCATTGTTCATTCCCTTCATGTTGTGCCTAATTTTTGTGGTCAACCTTGCTAAGGACACTGTGGCTTAATCGCGCATGCCCGCATGGATGTGGGTCTGCCCGTCTGACCGCTTCAATTCACAAACCACGAAAACTAGTGCTGTGAATTTTGACAGGTGTAGTCGAGGTAATAAGAGGATTTCCTGTTTCAATTTCCTCAGAGTTCCATCGTCAGGTCAGCCCATCTCCGTATGAATTATAGAAATTCAAAGCTGTTGTGAAACTCAGAAGTGAATTTCGTTCCATAGTCCGCCCTAAAAACGAATTTTTTCTATTTCGCGCGTCTCATCGTCTTTCTCACAAATAGTGGGCAACCGTTATCGTCATGTGCTTAACTTTAAAGATACATATCATGACCGTAACTCGGACACTTTTGGAGCTGCTCATAACTTCAAAACAATTCTATCGCTATCCATGCATGATTCGAACATCTTGAAATGTGCAGTGGATGTCTGCTTTTACCACCTTCCACTTCTGATCGCTTGTTATGAGTCCTTTATTTATCTCCTGCTCCAGCTGCTTCTCGATCTTCTGGATCACAAGAACATCAAGTTCCAGTGGATCCACGAAATGCTTTAAACTACAAAAGCGAGACGTGATAACGGCCCGATTAAAGATTTTCCTTCCCTAGTCACATATGCTCAATGAATCTAGAAGGCAAGCGTCACCCGGAGGATAATCACTTTCGATTATGACAATGCCGCAATCTCCAAGAAGATAAAGTGAATATAGTTTGATCCCTTTCGTCTGCCAAAACACCGTCAAGCAGTCATAACTCCGCAAATCCATCCTATTCTACCATGACTGTCTAGCGCTTCTAAAATCTCGAAGAAAATGGAACAGCAATGTTTTAAGCAGTTCCTTTTGTCAGATAAACTCCTATATCCTTAATGTTGGCAGAATTAGCGTGTCAGATCTGTGTCTAAAACATTACGATAACCCATTTCGTTCGATCTGAAAGAACACTTAAGAGATGCAACGATGCTATTACGATTGCTGCAGATGTATCCAAAACTTGTTTTAGTGCCTGTTGCAGATCTCTGTGGAGGATTATGGGTGCGAGTGGATGCCTTTTGAGGACAAATTATTTATCGGTCTTTTTTTCAGCGTTACAGCTGCGTTCAGTGCTTTGAAGTATCGTACGTACAAACACTTAAGTGCTGTCATATAAACGTAGAATATTTCATATTTTCCTTTCAGGGCATTATTCATTGAATATTTTGTTCCATGCAGCTGCTGCCCATATTAGGAATGACTTTAGTTTTTCATCGTTTGTGGTGCTATAACACTAAAATGTTATAGCTACGGAGTGTAAATGCAGTCTCTTAGTATCGTGTGCACATTTCAATATGTTCTTCTTGGTGACAGTCATCTCTTTGTGCTCTTTGATGTGAAAGACATCAAAAGACGTTATTGTTGAATTTTCTTTGAAGTCTTCAGGAATCGCTCACCAACAGTAATAACTGCGGAAATCCTTTCGAAGTTCTTCAATCATATCCGCCAATGTCGCGATATTTCATACATTGTTGTTGTTTTTTGGCCTCATTAATTCCATCACTTCATTGTCAATTTGAGGTCAGTTCATTTATGAAGTGATATCCGCCTTTTTATCTTTACAGCAGAGTTCTTCAGCATTTTCTCCTTTTGTCTTATAAACACCAAATTTTGCAATATTATTAATTACCCAAAATATATTTTCCTAATGAATCAATTTTTGAAATGATATCATTTTGTCTTTTCGAAGTGATATCACAATTGATCGTAACAGTGTGACTCAAATCCAAATTTCAGTGTCGAGAGGGTTCCAGGGAAGTTGCTTCTCTGAGTTAACAGCTATCATTTTTATGCTAGTAACGCACCCTTTTTTCTTAAGCAATCCATCGACGATAAGTCCTTCATATGACTGGCCACTCTGCTGTGAGATTTTGCGCTTCGATAAGGTGGGTCGTTGTTGATTTTAGGTTTTTTAGTTGGCTGCGGAGAGTAGGGGGAAGGAGAAGAGGGATAATTTCACTCCAGTGAAATCAAACAAGAGGGAGGGTAGTGCCTGCTGGCTCACGTTTTTCAACGGCGAGCAAGAGAATGATTTGCAAGAACTTATACAAGTTTTACAAGTAACAAGTACAAAACAACGAGGAAGAATTTACAAGAAGCGCAAAAATCCGAGCAGGAAATGGTCGCGTACCAGTCGGAAGGAGTCATTTCCCATCCTGTAAGGCATCCATTACTGCTTATCAAAAGTGTTTTGGAAAGTGAACCGTAATACAACGATTTCGGCAAATGTTCGGAACATTTGAGCAAATCCAGGAAAACAAACAAGCGAACATGCTTCCTCGCACTCGCACCTTCATTCCTGCTGATGAATCACTTCACGGCGATCACTGCAACATTGACTGATTGATTTCAGATCACTGATTATGCGATTCCCAATATTGTTTATCCAGTGAAGAATGCGGAAATTTTCCCGGAAGTGTTCCAACCTGAAGCGTTCCAACCAATGAACGATAATGGAGCGGGTGAGTGAGGTTGTGAGTTGTGATCAGGTGGCCGAGTGGTTAAGGCGATGGACTGCTAATCCATTGGGGTTTCCCCGCGTGAGTTCGAATCTCATCCTGATCGGACGTTTTACAATGCCTTTGTTCCCAATTACTCAGCAAACCGAGGTTGTTTCTGGGGAAATTTGGATTTCATTGTGTGGTGGTAGTTGAAAACTATTCATATCTGTTAGATTTCGTCAAGCTTTCGCTGTCTAAATCCTGACAATGTGATTGGCGTCTTAGTTTCTGAGTTAGTCATATATTTGTTTACGAAGTTTTTTGGGAGATTCAAGGAAAAGGGTATTGGGATGATGGGAATGCATGGCATCGAGGAAGGTTGAATGTGCGGCCTTGTGTGTTCTAGGATTTGGTAAAACGCATGCTGTGATAATGAGGAAGAGATTTTGGTGCAAAGGCGAGTTGGTGTTCAAAGAGGAAAGTTGCATTCAGAGACACCAGCACAATCTGCAGTCCTTCTCGTTCCCTAGTCTCTGCTTATCACTTATATGTCACTTATATGAACAGTTGCCCTAAAGGCACTTTTCATTTTTCATTGCAGTTTAACTCTCATCTCTCAAACTATGAGATGGCAAAAGGCACCGTCTTTTAACTTTAATAAATACCTCTGTGCTACTTCAATGGATCCAAACTTGCGTCCTTTATCCGATGACGACTTACTATATTTAGACCCAATTGCAATCAACACCTTGAAAGAAAATGTTGCAGTATAAATTTATCTGCGTACAACATTTATGTCTCCAAATTCAGTCTTTATATCGATACGTCTGATTCTGAATTTAAAGCAATATAACATTAGCGGTGAGCTTAAAATTCCTTCGCTGAGCATTGATGAGGACAATTGAAATCGATAATTGCCCCCCTTCCGAAATCTACTCCGGGTGATATCCGGCGCTAAAACGAATCGCGCCGAAAAATGCTCCTTATAAGAGCACAAGTTCCGCAAAAACGAGTGGCGTTGGAATGTGGAGTAACCAACCGGTTTTGCGCATTTCGAATGGACATTCTTGTATGGAACCATCAACATTTGAGGCTTTAATTGGCTCATGTTTGAAGTATTTTGGACCTAATTGCAGCACTAGCTGGCATCACGACGCCAATGTCAAGTGCTATGTTCTCCACAAAAAAACCGAAGGTCTTGAACTGCTTTCGAATAAAGTTGGATAGAAGATTACCTACAAAGAAGTTTCAATAGCCGTTAATTTGGCACGGATAGAATTCATGGCTGACAACTTCAAGTCATCCACACGATTATCTTAAGTCATGCACTCTGTCAAAAAGTGCATGAAATATTGCTGTTATGATGTGATAGTGAGCAGCAGCCTATCTACATTCCAGAGTTGTTGGAAGATGAGAGGGTCGTTAAAGAATTTCTTGGCAGCGAGCGTGCTCAAATTTCTTCTCTTCCTCAAAGTGATCGTCACTTCGACAAGCATCAGCCATCTTCAGATCATTCGATTTCGACAGTGCCACTCATTAGCGATAGGTTTCTATATTTTGTCTTGTTTCCTGAAGATCGGTGGTTGGCTTCATTTATCGATTAATTCAACCGTTCCCAAAGCAAATCATTGCAGCAAATATAGACCTTTTTCCATTTGTTTTATCTATTGATGAGAGCGCCTTGAAAGGTGAAATGCATTTTCTACCTCCACATGTTGTCCTGAAAATTAAAGAGACCGTTAGTGGAGCTGACCAACACCACGTGCGCACACACATATTGACGATTACGCATTCATCGGATACTCATCGCTATATCATGCTGAACAAAATGAATGGAACATCTTCTTCATAAGAACGTTATTGGATTGTTTGCAGGATGAGAGTATTCTAACGTTTCAGTTGTCCATAGTGATTAGCAGACGGTTCTGCAAAGATCACTGAGCGAGGGAATTTTTTATCATTGTATAAAAGTTCTTCGGACTCGGACAAACCTTTACCTGATCGATGCTCACCTATTCAGATTCCCTATTTTCATCTTTCAAACAGCAACCCTTACCCTCGAATATCAAAATTTGCAAAAATATTCCCGCTGAAATTTTAGGAAACCCAAAAAGATTTGAATTGTTGTTGTCTTAATTAACAATATAAAGCTTGAATCGCCTTGTTTCTGTAACATTTTCATTGCCAACAGCGCTCTTTCAACAACTCTCTGTTTTTAATGCTTCTTCGGCATCAAAGCAATTTAGCATGGTGTGTTGCTCGGCTGGATGACCAAAACGCTTTACGGTCCCTCGAACGATTTGGTTTCTATCCGTTTCTAGAGCTGCCAAAAATTTTTCTAAATTGTGAACTAAAAGAATTCAACTCTTGTTCAGGGAGCAACCAATGGAAACCAGTGCGACGGTTCAAACAGACTCGAATGGTGAGCTTTTTGAGGTTCTAAATCGTTGTCGATCCCTTATTATTCTTATAGTGAATCATGCGCATCGCCAAATAACGACGCTTATTGGTGGACAGTAAATGGTTTGAAAGCATGAAATACTCCGACTTCATCGAAGTGCTATCGATAAGCATTTAAGCAGTAATTTCGACAGGTACCCCAAAGGCCTTGAAAGGCGCATGCCAGAAAACGTATATAGAAGTGCCTGATTCCCTGTTCACTGACTGATTCAGAAGTTATTCGACTCGGTCTTCCGAAAGAAAAAGAAACTAAGAGCAATTTTGAAGTTGTCAGTGATATCACCGATGGCGATGGTGACAATATGCGTTCATTCATTTTCCTCCTAAAATCATCATCCACTAAATCATAATACCTCATTGGCGTAGAAGTTTAGTCTGTGGGGAAGAGTTCCAGAAAGAGGATGAAGGGGAGGCAGGAAGTTATATGCATCTAAGCATAGACAGGCATAGGAATCGGCCAACAAGTGAATATATAACTAGCACGGTTGTTGTTATTTGCGGCATTACTGCCTGCAGTTCCCATTGTAAATCGTGGTTCGCAGATGTGCCACTTGAGGATATCACGGCGTTTAATAGTTATGCATGACAGCCATCTGGTAGATGGCTAATAATTGTGACGCCATGCCCTTCTACTTGAGTGTCGAAGATGGTGAAGAAAGGGTAACAACAGCGCAGCATCACCTTCCTGGCTTCGTTGCTTTTGCTCTTTTGGCAGGTTTTGAAGCCGACAAAATTTGCTGGCTGGGCGTTGCAGTCCGTCCAGGCATGTTGGGCTGTTACTCTTATAGCAATTATTCAGCTACTATCCTTATTTTCCTCAGTTCTACACCATGGAAATGGTTATTTATTTATTTATTTGCTTGTTTACTTCGTCGTATATAGCACAACATTGAATTTCTGCAGATGCTCAGGGGAGGCAGTCAGAGAAATATAGTCAACGAAACGTTTCTGAATTGTCCTTGAACAAAATACGACCTCCCGTCGTTGTCATACCACGGAAGGATGCTGCGTCACAGTCGCTAAAATCGAACTCTGTAGCGAGAGCAGCCAAAATAGTAACGATGACAACAGAACAACGCATTCCACCGCGGCAACACTCGCGCAAGGTTCGTGGCTATTCCGAAAGTTTGTAGCTAGTCACTTGTACGGTGATTTCCGTCGACGCCTTTTTGGAAGTTTGCAGACCGCCGAGACAGCTTGCTTGTTTCACAGATCCATCTGAAGGATTGGCAGCAGCGCTAAGGGGACAATTGGGTTCCGGAGCTCGGGATCCCATCCAACTTGTTTTCAAATTTCTGATCCTTAGAAAGTCGCTTTCTGTACGGCTTTTCAAGATGGCAGTTTGGTATTTCTTTCTGAAAACTTTACCTTCTCCTACAAAAGTCGACTGTTTCCAACCTTTGTTAATCCCATTTATATATGCTCGTCGAAACGTCGTGTAGAATGGATATGCAAAGCTTTTTCAACTGTCTGTTGAGCGAATGATTCAGCTAACCAGATTTGGATCTACTTCCGCCTATAATATATTTGGCCTTCAGCAATTTTCATTCAGGGAACTGCAGAGATAGCTCGCATCGCTGGACGTTTGTTATTTGCCTCTTTATTTAACGATCTCACACATGGCGCCACTCTAGTAGCTCCCGAAGAGGTTTGCTCTTCGATTACTTATCAGTGCCCAATTCACAGTATCCTTCTTCAGCAACTGTCCAACTTAATGCTGGAAATAAGGGCATTGTGCTATATTGTGAATATGAATGCAACGACCATTTGAAAATATTTTGCACTGTGAATGAACCGAAAACTTTTTCCCCGGTTACAAAGTGATGATGTTTGTGTTCGTTGAATGAGACACTTGTTGAGCGGGTTTCTGCAATTCCCGTAAACTCTGTGATGAAGTTTTGAAAACGATCTGAGATATTCTTCCAATGAACCTATATCTAAAGATTGGGATATGAGGTATCGTGGTTTGGGTATCTTTTGTGTTGAATAATGAAGGGCGTAGCAAGTCAAACCTTTCATATGACCTGAGGTAGCGAAGAGAGTAAGTGATATGCGAACAAAATGCAAGAGATTTTGAGTGCTAAATAAGTTGGATATTGAATGGAATATGAACGACATTTTTGTTGAATAATAAGCGGAGGCAGCATAAATATAATGCACATGCCGTACTTTCTTATATTTTTCAATAGATTCTGTGAGGAAGTGAATGATCCCTTATGCAGAGACGCTTGGAATTGATTGGATCGTTGAATTTGCATATTCCATTTCGAATGTGTTAATTGAATTCGCAGAAAACGCAATTTCGTCTTTTCTTCAATCTCAATCAAATGGTCATATTATTTTCTGCTCACTCAGCATATTTGTCGTGATTGAGAAATTATAGTGAATTTTGTTATGTGCATGCGTTCACATAAATCTGTGTTGATGTGTGAATAGTGCATAAACGTCAAGATGCTAAATTATTTCAAGCTTGCAATGTCCATATATGAGATTCTCTTCTTTGTAATGCCACTGAAAAAATTTAACTATATTATCGACGTGCTAATGAGCATCGTTCATTTACAGCAGTTAAGCGGACGAAGGCGAGTGCTACCTTCGCCAAACCCAAAGCGTCTTATCGTTCTGCCACGGAGATTCTCGTAAGTTAATACTGAGAGATGTTGATGGACCACCTTCAAACATATCGAATCTTTAGATGGATCAAGTTAAAAAACAACCGGATTTTTGATGTTTAGTGGGCGCTTTTATAAAATATTCTCTCAACGTGCCACAGGATTGACATAGTTTGCGCTGTTCGAAATCAGGTCAACAATGATGCATTTGTAATTTAGGCAAGTTGATTGCTTATTTGAACTTTTATCACGAGACCGACTGAACTTAAGATGCGCTGCTGCTGATCCTAAGATGGAGTGGACATTGGGAAAATGGGGGAAGGAATGATAGAGAACCTGACCTGCGATCCTTCTACAAAACAATTTAGGAGGAAGGAACGAGGCAATGCTTGATTTCATATTTAGTCTTCCGTCCGAAAAATTTTTGCAGCGACGGTGACCTCAAGAAAGGTGTATCTCGAACTTCATTCTCCCCTACTCCGCAGTTCTCTTCCGAAAATGCATCGAAGAGATCCCGCAAACCGCAGTATTCGACAAATCAGCTTGAAGTGGCACCAAGAGCAGTAAGTTGTGATGCCGACTAGCATACTCGATGATTTTTCTGATGCAAAAATAAGAAATATTGGCCAAATTGAGCAGTGATAGCCAGTTAAGGAGACACTTTGGAAAACTAAATGTCAAGAAAAACAAAGGATGCATAAAAATGAGTCCAAAATAGCATTAGTGCATTTTTCTTTGCATTTTTTGAAGAAACTTATCAAAGCTCAAAATCCGCGAACGGGACATAAGGTGGAGAGTTCAAGCGTCAAAGTCCATTGAGTCAATGAAGGTGAAATCGGAACTGCAAGAAATGTCGGCCTTTACAATTTATTTATGGCGAAGAAGCGAGATGAGTAGATCTTTTAATGGTTATCATTCCTTACCAGATCATATTAACAACATATCAAGGCTAAATAGTATGGGCTAAATTACGGGACTAACTGCTTAGATTAGAAAGAAGGAACATGCCGAACCATGTACGACCGATCTCGTCAGAACATCATCGATGGCCTGCAGGAACTGCAAATATAGGAGAAAAATATAGGAATTCGAATGTGGCTGTTTTGGAGCAGGTGAAGCTACGATAAATGATGATGACGAAAATATGGTCTTGAAGACTTGCTTCTTCTAGTCGATCGTTTCTGGTGTTCTGGAAAGTTCTTAGACACTGAATAAGAAACTAGGAATTCCCGTTCTATCAAAAAGTGTTCCAAATGCAAATTTACACATTCTCGGATACAGTCGACGATGTGGAGATTGTTCATCTTCGTTCAGACGTACATCAGTCAGCTCACAACGCTCATTTTTAGGCGTTTTTACATTGTATATTGAAAGCCTTAGATGAATGGGACTGTTTCATATGAGGAAATCGTTTTGTTTGAAAAGGGTATTGCAATAAAACAATTGATGAGAGGAATTTTCGATAAGCAATTATTGGGCAAGAGTGCTTAATGCAATGGCGTTGTTTAAAACGACATGCTATGATTATAGGTTACTCCGGTGCGATCACGAAACGTTGTTCCCGCTAAACGAAAGATAACAAGACCTGCACCAGCCTCACAGCCGTTACTACTTCCACCACCGCCACCGCCACCATCACCACCACAGCAACAACAAATAATCCACCCACAGTGGAATCAAGTTCAAGCACCTTTCGTTGGTTGGTGTGCTCGATCTAGGCGTGCATTTGCATAATGAAACGAACGCCACGAAGTGGCATCCTTTGTAGCGAATTAAAGGATATTCCGGAAACAAAACCGGAGGAGGAGGAATAACATGGTTGACGTGACTGTCGTATCAACATTGTTGTAGGAAAGAACTAGATTGTTCTTAACTAATCTCAGTTGTCTGATCGTTGTGTACTCCATCGTGGATCCACTTTGTCAATCAATGCACACTGCTATATGCGTTCATTTCTGTATTGTTTTTCTTTTTCCGAATGACCAATGAACATTTCTTTAGCGGTGTAGCAACAGTATTGCAGATATGAATTTTGGACACTTCTCACAAGGGAATTTCCTACAGATGCCGTCAGAGAAGAAAGCACGCTTGAGTGCCAACGAGAAGTTGGCGTTGTGTTGTCAAAGACGACAGTTGTCATCCAACTGCCAAGCAATGTGCAATTTTGACACGTTTACACAAAATTCGGTGAGTGACATTCTTTGAAAAGTTCTTTTTGTATAATGCTGCTAATATTCGTTTATTACGGAAATGTATTAGCGAAATTGCCTTATTACGGTTCATGGAGCGTTCTGAAAATGAGTCAATATGTCGAGAAATTCTTCGAAATGAGCAAAAAGGGATCGACAAGATCGAACGGCACATTACCTCTTTACGGTAGCTTCGATGACAGCGTATTCGGCTTATTCGTTGTTCATAGCGATAACTCAGAAAGTACGAGGTATCATCCCCTTACTACTTCCACAGTTACTTTTAACGCCTCAATTAACCGAAGTTCTGGAAGGATGGCCTAAACTCTTTTTTCTTGCCACAATAGCTTGCTCCATTTGAGTGCTTAAAGCCAAATCTAATGCATTGTTATTTCCAAAAGTAGAAAGTGACAATAGCCATTGACGGCGGCGTTATGTCATCTCGTTTCGCTTCGTTGGGAATGTGAAATTCCTATTCTGTCACCTCTTTTTTATTCACATAAAGTGGAAAGGGTGACAAGCTTTCCCCATATGTTACGCTTCCATCAATCTCAAGATATCGCTGTGTGCCTAAGGCATTGAGAGAAAAGCGTCGATCTTCATATTGATATGTCCATACTGTGACATCTCATCTAGGCTTAGCTCTGAAAGGCGATCCAATGCTAACATTTTTTTGGCATTTTTGATAGCTTTCCTGTCAAAAAAGCAGCAGCCAAGCGAGGTCCAAGGCTCAGATATGAACTCTTAGCAATTCCCTTGTGTTCTATGGGATTCGCAGCCAATTACGTTCAGATAGGAAATGTTGGTTAGGTGGAAGGAGGGAAAGGGAGAGGAGGGGAGACGAGGGGAGAGGAGCGCCCTTGCCGCCCTCTTTTCCTCTTCATCATTTACAACAATCGGCACAAGCATAGTTAAATAGTATGCCAAATTCAGCTTCAACAAGGCCAACAGTGTTTGTTTCTCTGAATAGTTTTCATTTATTTGAATGAGCAGAACTGCATACGGCAATATGGATGAAGGTCAGCATGAAAATGGAGTGGCTTTCAACTATCTTTCCTAGGGTCACATTGAAGTCAACTGTAGCTCAAAGGATTTCTCTAGATTCTCCTCCAGGAAGTATTTGCCAAATATTTCCTCTAGGAGAGTACCTGGAGAATATAGAATACTTATCGAATACCAAATATTAAAAAACTCCAATATGTAATATTTCGGAAAAATGCTAAATACCCTTGAACTGAGGAGCTTTCCTGGTCTGAAAAGCGATTCGTTTTTTTTACGAGAGGGGAAGGATAATAAAGTTTCATCGATTGTATTGAGAGGGCTCACGTTATCTCCTCTACAAAGGAAGTTAAGTAGAGAGTTTGGCACCTGAAGCAAGACGCCAGCCACCACTTGAATATACATGTTCGCATCAGTGAACTTGTAGTGACTTTCAAGGATGTTCTCAGCTCCAAACGGTAACCGATCCCTCGAGGCTGTTCACAGCAGCTCTCTAAAAAAATATTTGCGAAAAAGCGGCGGAGGGCTAATCCGGGCAAAGAGGAGCTTCTAATGTGATGAGAGCTCATAAAACCTGCCATTAGGATTCCGGCGTGTTTCTGTTTAAGAAGAGTCACTTCAGCAAGGGAGAGGGGGAATTGAGATTGGGGAGAGGAGGGAGAGAAGAGGGGAAAGGAGATGAATATCATGGTGATTGTTAAGCGGAATATTCTGAATGATATTGGATGCGTTAATTTTTCAGTTGATCAATCTATATCTGACAAACTCTTGCCCAATGCAAGAAATATCGTTGGCATTCGACTGCGCCTCATCAATGGTATTTTGTTCATTAATTGTTTTTCCTTTATTGTTGATAAAGGCATTTTGAACTCTAATAAAAAATACTGAAAAAATAGAGAAACTTCGATTGCACGAATTAGATGTGCATGACACCACTCGTTATGCTGGCACTCTATCCTTAAATGGATTTCCTCTCCTTTTGTTTCAGAAATTGCTGTACGGTTATTTTCTTTAGTTTTTATTGTTATATGTGAAGGAACATCAATCAGCCCATTGCTTCTATCATATTTGCTGGCAATTTCCACGGGAAATTATTTGAGAATTACGAGTTTAGAACTTATGCAAAGAAAACAGCACAATTTTTCCTATCCACTTTGGTGGACTTATTAGATTGGTATAAATGTTTCATGGAACGTTGTTGAGGATGACGTCGTGTGGGCAATTTTTCTTCTTTATCTTCAGCTGTCATCTCATCTTTTCCGCCCCCTCCATTCTCCCCTTCCCCTCCCTTCTTAAAAAAATACTCCCTGCAGTGGGCAATAATCCGGAAATGCTAGCTATCCATCTCTACCTGAGCCATTACTTGATGTAACTTTGTGCCTACAGAATTTGAAGCTGTTTAGAAGATTTCTGAATAAAAGAGGGAGGGAGATGAAAGAGAAAAGGTGCTGAAATGACCTCCGAAATGCTATAAACGCATTCTTGCTTTCATCGATTGGAGCGTTTAGTTTGTTCACGGCGGATCTAGGTATTTGCATTTAAGGCGAAACGCCTCAGTAGAATTAAATTGTGCAATGGAGTTGATTGGTGATATTTGATGCCACGTTGAGATGCGATAGAATATGTGCGAAGGCAACCCGTGAATTCTATTCTTTGCGGCTATTGTGAATGGCGCCCCTAGAAAGCTTAATATTTGTTATATAAGCACTGCTCTTTAGTTGTGCACTAAAATAACACTACACTATAACGCGTTGCATAAAATCTGTGAAATTTCATCGAAAACAATATTATTCCACTTGAGAGGATAGCAGAGGCGAGAAAAGGGTTTCTTCTAATGGAATTGAGGCGACCATCCCGAAGAAGGCGAATTTTCGGCTTCGCTGAGGCTCTTTTATAAAACGCTAATTATTTGGATAGGTTCCCCGCCGATTTCATACTCTATCTTTCATCGGAATCTCGTGTTGTGCAATTTACTCTTTGATGCAAAGGAGTTCCTCTCAGCCAAATAAAAACTTCTAGGAACACGACATATAGAGATGTTCCTTACATAATTCTCGTAATCATTTTCCTAAACCAAATAATGCTTGTTTTATCTTCTTAACACTTTTTCAAATCTCTGTCACTGTTGTGCACTTTCCAACAGTATCCTTTTGCTTGACCGGTGCTATGTTGACCTTTTGGTAGGATTGGCCTATTAGGAACGAATAATCTCGATAATTAATTCGATATGCCAGATCCAGTTCTGAAGTTGTCAGAATTGCCCTGAGGCGATCGACGAAAAACGAGTTGGTCCAACAATAAACTCTTTTTTTACATCGTTTGCTGTGAGTGATTTTAGCAGTCAGTTAAACGATAGTTTTTGAGATCCGTCATATTCGCTGTCATTCAGAGTATCCTTCATCCTTTGAACATATTATTGAATGGTTATTGTTGTGATCGATCTTTCGAATATGCTTTGAAGATTTCTGAATAGGGGACCGAACAGAAGCTGCTTCGTTAGTTGTTTGAGATCGGCGCTGTGGGTCGTCAGACAGCAATTGTTCTTGTTAGAACTGGTAGAATTGAGTCAATTAAACACGTGGTACATATATATAT